>CANUEY010002390.1:0-44478 GCA_948099555.1 Croton setiger | reverse complement strand
TATATATATATATATATATGATTTTTATTTTTAGTGAAACTTGTTTTGAGAATATAAGATTTAATTAAATTATTAAAAATATTTTCTAATGTTTAATAAATTCATTTTAAATTTGTTAGTTCGATAGTTTTTACAATTTATTTTAATGTATGTAATTTAATAATTTTAATAAATTTATATTTATATACTAAAGTCATATATAACTCATAAAAAATAATTTAAAATATAATACATAAAATTAAAATAATATAAAAATTACAAAAATAACGAGTATCAACATGCAACATATATGAATGAAAAATAAAAAATTAATAAAATTATAGTTTTAAATTAGCCACTAATATTTCAAATATTTAATTGATTTATCGATTTAAAATTCAATTTGATTAAAAAATTAATTAAAGTTTTATGAGTTAAATTATGTATTAAGCGATAAATTAACTACATCATATTTAATATTTTAAGGCATTTTTGGTAATTCAAATTCACAAACATTAATTTATCTAAATCGAAAATTTAAATTATTTACTTTCAAAATATTGAAAAATTACAAATTAGATGATATAATAAGTTAATATTAATTAAGTCCTATCTTATGGGCAGGAAATAACGGCCAAAAAATGGGTGGTGGATATATAACTAATAACTAATAACTACCAATCTTCTATTCTCTTCTCACAGAGCTTCCATGGCTACGCTTAGCTTCAATCCAACAAGAATTCCACAAAAACCCATAATCAAAATCACTTCTTTTTCAAAACCCAATAAAGTTTCCTTCCCTTTCCTTCAAAACCCCACAAAAGCCAATCATAAATTCCATAATTTCCATGCCAACACAGAACCCAAAATTTCTGTATCAACACAAGAACAAGTGGAGGTTGAGGAGAATGAAGAAGATGACCCAACTACAGAAATGAGTTATCTTGACCCAGAAACGGATCCCGAAAGCATTACAGAATGGGAATTGGATTTTTGCTCAAGACCTATACTTGATATTAGAGGCAAGAAGATGTGGGAGCTTGTTGTTTGTGATGAGTCCCTTTCACTTCAGTATACGAAGTATTTTCCTAATAATGTAATTAATAGTATTACTTTAAAGGAAGCTATATTGTCCATTAGTGAGGATGTTGGTGTTCCTTTGCCGGAAAATATCCGATTCTTCAGGTGATTCTTATGGTAATTGTTCTTTAATTGTATCTTGATAATGTTATTGAAAGGTTGATTAGGTTTTTAAGATTTGTTTCTTTGGTTGATTTTTGATTTGCAGGTCGCAAATGCAGACAATTATTACAAAAGCTTGCAAGGAATTGGATATAAAGCCTATTCCAAGTAAAAGGGTATGTGTTGTTTATTTTTTCAAGGAATTTTCCCTTTGAATTCAAGCATTCTATATGTTGAAAATGAATCATTTAGGCATTGTTCATCACTTCGGGGAAGTAAACAGATCACAATTTCCCCCTTCATACGCTGTGGAGGAAGAATTAAGGTTGGATTTGTTTGTTGCGGGTGATTTACAAAGAGAGTGTTATAATTTTGAATGTGGACAGAAAATTGTGTTAAATTTGGAATGTGGACATTTATAGGGAGTTCGCATACTAGTTATGTGAACTAGGAATGGAAAATCTAAACGCTAAATCTAAAATCCTAAATATAGAAGACTGAACCTTAGAGAGTTCGTCATTAATTTATATACTGCTACAAGTTTGCACGAACTTTGGGAAAAAAAATAATAATTTATTAAGTTCGCATAATCATTATGCGAACTATTGAAATTCGCAAATACAGTATGCGAACACCCTGTTTGGCTTCCACATTTAAAATTTTAACACTTTTTTGTATTTGAACCGTTTGTTGCATCCATCGCATATGAAAAAATAGTATCATTGTTCAAGAAACATTCTTTGTAGTTCCATGTGTTTGGGAGTGTAGTTAGGTACTTTTCATTAAGCCGTAATGCAATTAATCACGATTATGTAAGACTTTAGGCGAATCCTACCCGAGTATAAGCATATTCTACACCAGCAAGTAACGGGGATAAGTAGAGAATATGAGGAGTAACATGACTTTAAACTAGTATGACATTATAGGAAGGGTGACCTCATGGGTGAAAACTTCATTCTGTCCAGTGGCAAAACTGTGAGGGCTTATCGGCCCAAAGCAGACAATTTTCGCACTAGTATTATTTTCTTTGTTCTGTTGTAATTACATTGTATTATGACATACCAAACTCTATCTTGTGCAAATTTATGGTCAAGAATACTAGGATATGTGTTTTCGTCTTCATCTTTTACCTGCAGATGATTGTGTTTTGGGGTCTACTACTTCTCTGCAATATTAGTAGTTCACTCTAATTTCATCTTGTTTGCATCCAAGTATTCAAGCTTGCCTCGAATTCATGTAGCCATGTTCACATTTTACTTTGCACATGATGGTATTCTTTGAGATTCTAGTTAATTGTTGACATTGATTGTCCCCTGACTGATTTTTGCTTTATATTACAGTGTCTTTCACTACTTTTATGGTTGGAAGAACGATTCGAGACAGTATACTCTCGCCATCCTGGCTTTCAGAAGGGCTCTAAACCACTTCTAGCTTTGGATAATCCTTTCCCAATGGAACTTCCTGAGAATCTTTTTGGAGAGAAATGGGCATTTGTTCAATTACCTTTTTCAGGTATAAGCTCTTATGCATAGGAACTCTTAAGTTAGGTGATAATGCCAATTGGCCAATTTGTTAAAAGCTTGAAATTAGCCAATCCAACATTCATGATCTTATCTTCCTTTGGTATTTCTGAAAAGTTTCACTGATTACAGTTTCCTATACTCAGCTGTTCGAGAGGAAGTCTCATCACTAGAAACAAGTATTATGTTTGGAGCAAGTCTAGATTTGGATCTGCTCGGAATTGAAATCAGTGAGAATACGTTGATTCCAGGACTTGCTGTTGCATCTTCTCGTGCTAAACCATTGGCAGGTTTAATACTCCACCCTTTAATGTATTCTCCTCTAGTCTAATCACAACTAGTGTTCTGTTTCCTTTTCAATATTTAGGTTGTTAAATGTTCAGAGTCTGTGTTATTACAGCCTGGATGAATGGACTAGAAGTGGGTTCAATTGAAGCAGACACTTCTCGTGCCTGCTTGATTCTATCTGTCGGAATTTCTACCCGTTATATTTACGCTACATACAACAAAACTCCTGTAACAACAGCTGAGGCTGAAGCTTGGGAAGCAGCTAAAAAAGCTTGTGGAGGCTTACATTTCCTTGCAATTCAAGAGGATTTAGATTCTGAGGATTGTGTTGGGTATTGGCTTTTATTAGACTTGCCACCACCTCCTGTTTAATTCACTTGATTATAAGTAGAACAATATAGTGTCCCTTTCTTGGGAAATGCATCCTAGAGATGAATTCATAGCCCTTGCTAGCAATTGCAATTTTCTTATTATGTACTATATGGTAGTATAGTCATTTAACATTGTATACAATTCTCATCATTTAATTGCCAAAGGAAATTCTATGCTTTTTATGTTGAACTTCTAGCTTGGAGATGAGGAGTTAGGGTTGTGATCAAGTTGAGCTGAATCGAGTCGAATATTGTAAAACTCAAGCATGACTATTTAGTTTCTAATTGATGTCAAAAAAGTTCTCACTGTATGTTCAATGCAACGGATGTTCACTTGACACAATGTTACGCAATGCAACCGATGTTTGTTACATTACATGTTACGCAATCACATAAGGCATTTTATACATAATACTATTCAATAACAAAAAATAAGTTGAGTTGAAGAAGATGACAATCCATAAAACTTCAAATATAGCAGCAAAGCAAAGCAATAGGTCCAGAAAAGGAAGAAGAAAGAAATATTAGTGAAGAGGAAAATGGGAGTTAACTTTATATGCTTATTTATTGTCCTAATCTCTAGCTCTAACCTCTGTTCGGAGTCTACGAGGAATTGTCGAAATAGCCTGAGAAATGCTACTTCTTAAACTCCTGCAATATCAAAAGTAAAACCATATTAATGAAAATCCAAGTTTCATGATATTCGTCACAAAACAAAAAACACTGAATAAACCCAAAAAGGAGAAGTGTATATGTACCTGAAGGCAAGGCTCTTCTACATGTACCCTTAAACCATCAATTGTAATATTGGGGATGTGAGCAATCTTTGGCCAATCCTCACCGTTGATGTTACAGCTTTCTGACAGGTTTGGGCATTGGAAAATATGTAAGTGCTGCAATGAGGTGAGGTTGCTCATGCACTCTGGTAATGATGCCAAATTAGGGCCATCTTGGATGTAGAGAGAATTCAAAGTGGACAAATGGGGCAACCAATTTGGCAGAAATTCAGTTTCAAGCGTTTTCGAAAACCAAAGGGTGCAGAGACCTCTTAGATCAAATGGTGGGCATTGCATTTGCTCTATTCCCGGGCAAGATTCAATAAACAGCCATGTCAAGCAAACGAGTTTTTGATGCAATTCCGCTGCCAAAACTGCTCCTTCTTCAATTCCCTTAATTGTCATCTCTCTCAATTGTGAGAGAGGAGAATAAGAGTTGAGTAGATGCTCCAGTTGCTTCATGCTCTTACCACCAAATGCGAGAACTTCAATGGCTGGAGTGGGAGGCACTGAACTCAGGTTTGGACAATCATATATGGACAAATGGGAAAGACATTGAAGATTGGGGAACTCAGATTTGGACAATGACTCTATCCCACTATGTGTCATCCACCCCTTCAAAACAGGGCAGTTACTGATATAGAGTGTTTTAAGCGACGGAAAGAATAATGGCAAACTCCCATTGTTGCAGCGTATCCCACTCTCTATGTACTCTAGATTAGCTAATCCTTGGAGCCACAAAATTTTAAGGGAAGGGAATTGATCAAATGAAGGGAGACAATGGATGTTTTCGCAGTGCTTCAAACGCAATTCCACCAAAGTCGTCAGCGAAGAAAGCCAACTTGAAAACTTGGCTCCCTTGTAGGAAGACAACCATAGTTCTTTCAGATTATGGTGTGGTTGAAGCACATCCATTGCCATTTCATCATTTTCAATGTTGTCAGTAGAAACCTCATTGCCATCTTCGTCTTCAATCGATGAATCCCAATCAAGTTCCAATACCTGAAGGTCTTTCCTCTCCTTGAGTTTGAGAGCTTGAAACTCAAATTTAGGATTTTTCACATACCGCAAGTTACTTAAGCCAAGCCTTCCTTTCAAGTTTCTCAACTGATTTAATTCACTGAAGTCAGCACCACGACCTTGCTTGTCCACTACAAAGAGCGATAATGTCTCAAGGCCTGTCAATTGCCCAATTCCACGAGGCATGTGAGTCAACCCATAACAGCCAAAAGTACCAAGACAACTAAGCTTTACCAACTTTCTTATATCCTTTGGCAATTCTTCAAGTCTATCACACTCATCAACCTTAAGCACCTGTAAGTTTGATAGTCTGGTAATCGAATTGGGAAGCTTCGTCATCTTATTATATGATAGGTCAAGATAAGTTAGCAACTCCAATTTCTTAATGGAGTTTGGAACTCTCTTAATCCCCACAGCACGTAAATCTAATGCCCTTAAACATTTCAATTCAGATAAAATTAATTCGAATTTTTCTTCAAGAATCGGATTATATCTAAATTTCACAAACTTGTTTACTAAAATAAATGTCCTTGCCTGCCTTGCTCTAAGCAAAGAAAGTATATCTTGCCTTGTGAAGCTCAGCCCACAATCAATTGATATGTGGCGAGTTTTCACCTCATCAAACAACTCAGTTGAACTTGATGAAGTTACCTCTCCTCCAGCTACAGATTTTGCAAGGTCATGCATTAAGTCGTGCATTTTGCAAGTATGTATATTGCCAAAATCATCCTCTTCTACTTCTTGGAAAAAAGACCTCCAAAGGAGTTCCTTAAAATATTGAAGGCCAATATGTTTGAGACTTTGGGTTACATTTGATGAATGAACAAACCCTTGTGCTATCCAAAGTTCTACTAATGTTTGCACATCAATTTTGTAATCTTTTGGAAATAATCTACAATATGCAAAACAATGCTTTAAATGGGAAGGGAGATTATTATAGCTCAACCTAAGAGTTGGTAGAATGTCATTATCTCCTGGTTGGTTTAAGGTAGAGAGTTCTCCATCTTTGAAAGACTGCCACTCAACCTCAGACTCCTTAGAATACATGAGGCAACCGATTGATTTTATGGCTAAAGGGACTCCCTTACACCTCTGCACAATCTCCTTTCCAATCTCTTCTAAGCTAGGACTAGGCACCTCCCCTCCTATAAATGCAACTTTTTTGAAGAGGTTCCAAGACTCATTATCTGACAACCCTTTTAATGGGTGAACTAAGACTGACCGAGCTATTTTAGCAACCATCATATGACGAGTAGTTATTATTATTTTACTTCCTTCTGCACCACCAACTAACAAGTCCATCAAGTCTAACCATTTCTTAGGTTCTTCATTCCACACATCATCCAATACTAGCATGTATTTTTTTCCATTCATACTTCTGTGAAGCTGGTTTTTTAATGAATTCATCTCTAGGTTTCCAGGTTCCTTATCCTCTATACATTCTAAAATTTTTCTAATGATTGATTTTATACCAAAACTTTCACCAACACAAACCCATAATTTTAACTCAAATTTAGTTTTCACCACCTCATCATCAAATACAAGTTGAGCAAGTGTGGTTTTCCCCAGTCCCCCCATTCCAACTATCGAAATGACAGAGACACTGTTTTCGAAGTCAGGACGAACTAAAACTTTCATAATCTCTTTCTTATCATCCTCTCTACCAACAACTACATTAGGCAAAGAGGAATGGGTTTCCTCCCTTTCCCTATTGATCCTAACAACACTTTCTACAAGACGCTCATCTAATTGAAACTTCTTATATTCAATAATCTCATCCAATCTTTTTTTAATGGCTTTTATCTTATACGCCATTCGAAGACCATAAGCAAATTGATTTGAACTCGAAAAGAAAAGGCGTACCTCCTTTCCCAACTTACTGCCTGATAAGATTTGTTGTCGCAGAGCCTCTGTTGAGAACTGATCAAGCAAGTCTTCTGCATCGTAGACAGCCTCTTTCAGCATCCCAAGCCAATTTTTGACTTCATCACTCGTTGAGTACTGCTTCTCAGCGTCAAGAAGCCCACGCTGAATCAAGGAAACTTGATCCTTGAGACTACTAAGCTCATCACTAACACCCCACCACAACCCAAGTTCCTGTAAGAGTCTGGAACTCAGCACTCGAACAATTTTTTCTGCAATGTTAAAGAGGACTGCTTCGGCGGCCATTTCTCTCGAGAGAGAGCAGAAGACAAATCTATAAAACAGAAAAGAATTTTAGAAGTGTCAGGTTGCAAAGAGATGCTTTAGGAGTGATGAGAAAGCTAATTAACAGAAGCTGCATTTATACAAAACGAGCTGAGTTAGGATTACTCCAAAAATTTTGAACAAACTACATTGAATTCCATTATGAGACGACTTTTTCACCCAACTTGTTCATCCATTTGCAAGAAATATACAACGGAAAAATGGAACATGTGAAAGACAGATAATGAGGAAAATTAGTCAACTATTGTGTTTTTGCTTAAACTCAAACTTCCTATTTTACATTACATGTTCGTTTGCGTTTTGTTCATTGAATTGCTGCGTTTTGACTCCAATTTTATATTGTGGCCATATGCTGACTTGGCTAACAAACTCTAACTAATGAACAAAACGCAAAGGAAGAAGAAGTCACGCGTGTCCTGCTTTGATTTGAGTAAAAGCGATGTCGTTTTTATTAATGGAACGACGACGTTTTACTAACTACCATCCTTCCTTCTTTTAACTACCTCAACACATCTCAGCCAATCATCTTCTTTCTAATTCATGCGACTCCTTCATTCATCTTCTTCCTTCATCCTTCTTCAAACAGAAACAGTCATCGATTCCTCCTTCCATTGCTAAGCTTGCTGGATTCTGACTCCTGCTCCAATAATTCAGATTATTTTACACAATGTCGCAACACTGCGTTTCATTCTCCAATCTCCATAGCATACTGTGTTGGCTCAAGAGCTTCCTAAGCTACTCCGTTTTGTAAGGGGCGGTGCCAAGCCAAGTTCCACTTTAGAAATCAACTGTAAAAATCTGAAATAGACATTATCGTTTATTACATATTACATAATCGCAGAAAACGTTTTACATAACAAAAAAAGAAATACAAGAATTATTGAAGAAGACGACAATCCACAAAATTTGAAATATAGCAACAAAGCAATAAGTCCTGAAAAGAAGAGAAATGGAACATTATTAATAATGATGAGCAAAATGGGAGTTCAGTTTTGCTTCTTGACCTTTAACGTATAAAAGAAAGTTCTGATTGTTCACCTTTAGTTCCGTTCTTGGTCTAAGATGTATCGTTGATACATTGTGACAATAATCCTGTGACTTTGCTGCAATTACAAATATAAAGCCCAGATTAAAGAAAATGTAAGTTTCATGATATTAATTCCTCCCAAAACAAAACATAAAAAATCGAAAAAGAGGGCAAGGGTGTTTTACTTACTGTTGTAAAGTCTGTTCCTTGTACCCTTGAACCGTCGATGGCAATATTGGGGATGTGAGCAATGTTTGGCCAATCCTCACCATTTATGTTTTTGCATCTTTCTGAAAGTTTTGGACATTCTCTAATGTCTAAATACTGCAATGAGGTAAGGTCGCTCATACCGTCTGACAAAGATACCAAATTAGGACAATAGAAGAACTCAAGATAATTCAAAGTGGACAAATGATGTAACCACTTTGGCAGAAATTCCATTTCCATGTTCCAAAAATGAAGGTTACGGAGACCTTTTAGATGGCCAAATGGCGGGCATTCCATTCCCATTATTCCCGGGCTAGATTCGATGCTTAGCGTCGTCAAGGAAGTGAGTTTTTGCTGCAATTCCTCAGCCAAAACAGCCTCCTCTTCGATTCCCTCAACCGTCACATCATCCAATTGAGAGAGAGGAGAAGAAGAGTTATGTTCTGCTGCTGAAATATTTGATTCAAGTAGCTGCTCTACATGCTTCATGCTCTTACATTGAAAATGCAGTCGTCCGATGGATGGAGAGTGAGGCATTGAATTCAGGTTAGGACAACCATATATGCCCAAACTGGAAAGACAATGAAAGTTGGGCAATTCAGATGACTCTGTCTCACCAAATCTTACCCATCCCTTTAAATTAGGGCATTCGCAAATATAGAGTTCTTCAAGGGATGGAAAGAATAATGGCAAACTCCCATTATTGCAACTTGTCCCAATCTCCACATACTCCAGCTTAGTTAATCCATTGAGATGGAATATTTTAAGAGAAGGAAATTGATCGCATGGAGGGAGGCTTTGGATGTTTGTGCAACAAACCAGATATAATCTCACCAAATTCGTCTCAGAATAAAGCCAACTTGAAAACTTGGCTCCTTTGTAGTAAGACAAACGTAAGAATTTCAAATTACGGTGAGGTTGAAGCGCATCCATTGCCATTTCATCACCTTCAATGTCCTTAGCATCAAACATTTTATTATCATCTTCATGGTTATTCCAATACAATTCCAAATTCAGAAGGTGCGACCTCTCTTTCAGATTGAGAGTCTGAAACTCAAATGCAGGATTTTTCACATACCGCATGTTTCTTATGCAGAGCCTTCCCCTCAAGTTTTTCAAGTTCTTTAATTCACCGAGTTCAGCACCACGTCCTTTTTTGTCAACTACGAAAAGTGTTAATTCCTCAAGGCTTGTCAATTGCCCAATCCCACAAGGCATGTGAGTTAACCTATAACAGGAAAACAAGCTAAGACACCTAAGCTTTACCAACTTCCGAATGTCCTTTGGCAATTCTTCAAGACTACTACAGGAATCAACTTTAAGCACCTGTAAATTCAGAAGCCTGCAAATCGAATTGGGAAGCTTCTTCATCGTATCATTATATGAAACATCAAGATAAGTCAAAAGCTCCAATTTATGAATGGAGCGTGGCACTGATGCAATCCCCATACTATGTAGATCTAATGCCCTCAGACATTTCAATTTAGAAAATAATAAATTCCATTCTTCTTTTCCAATCTTCACATCTTCCTCAGATTCAGATTTATTTACTAAAAGAAATGTCCTTGCCTTGCTTGCATTACACAAGGAAAGTATATCCTGCTTTGTGCACTTCAACTCAAAATTGATTGATGCATGCCGAGTTTTGTCATCAAGAGAGGACTCCTTTGAATTTAATGAAGTGACCCCTACTCCAGCAACAGAAATAGCAAGGTCATGCATTAAATCATGCATTCCACACGTACCTATATTGCCAAAACCATCCTCTTCTACTCCTTGAAAAAATGACCTCCAAAGAAGTTCCTTAAAATATTGAAGGCCAATATCTGTAAGACTTTGGGTTACATTTGATGACCGTACAAATCCTTGTGCAATCCAGAGCTCTATCAATTTTTTAACATCAATTTCATAATCTTTTGGAAACAATCGACAATAAGCAAAACAATGTTTTAAATGGGATGGGAGATGATTATAGCTTAGCCTTAGAGTTGGTAAGATATTATTATCTTCTCGTTGGGCTACTGTTGAGAGTTCTCCATCCTTGAAAGACCACCACTCATCCTCAGACTTTTTAGAATACAAGAGGCCACCTATTGTTTTTATGACTAAAGGGACTCCATTGAGCATCGCCACAATACCCTTCCCAATTTCTTCCAAGCTAGAACTAGGCATACCTCCTTCTACAAATGCTACTTTTTTAAAGAGGTCCCAAGACTCATCATATGACAATCCTTTTAATTCGTACTCTAAATCTGACCTTGCTATCCTTGCAACACTCCTAAGACGAGTAGTGATTATAACTCTGCTTCCTTTCGCACCCTTAGCTAACAAATCCATCAAGTCAGAAAATTCTCCAAAATTCTCATCCCAGACATCATCCAGTACAAGTAAATACCTTTTTCCATTAATATTTTGTAGAAGTTGATTTTTCAAGGATTCCAACTCAAGATTTTCAGGTTTCCTACCCTCCACACGTTCTAAGATTTTCTCAAGAATTGACTTTTTATTAAAATTTTCTCCAACACAAACCCAAACTTTTAGCTTAAATTGATTCTTAACTTCCTCATCATCAAATAATAGTTGAGCTAGTGTGGTCTTCCCCAGTCCCCCTATTCCAACTATTGAAATGACAAAAACATTATTTTTAGGACACACTAAAACCTTCATAATCTCCTCCTTATCATTTTCTCGACCAACAAATAGACGAGGCAAAGAGGAGTGAGTTTCCCTAGTGTTCCCACCTACATTTTCTACAGGACACACATACAACATAAATGTTTTATTTTTAGCAATCTCGTCTATTTGTTCTCTAATAGATTGAATCTTATACGCCATTTTGTGAGCATAAACAAATTGATTGGATCTAGAAAAGCAAAGCCGTACCTTCTTCCCTAACTTAGTGCTGCTGATGGTTTCTTTCCTCAAAGCCTGTATGGAGAAAAGATCGACCAAGTCATCTGCATCGTAGACAGCCTCCTTCAGCATCCCAAGCCAAGTCTTGACTTCATTATTTTGGGAAGACTGCCTCTCCGCATCGAGAAGCACAGCCTGAATCATAGTAATTGAGTTGTTGAGTTTCCTAAGCTCATCTTCCAAACCCCACAATAACCCAATTTCCTTGAGGACACTGGAACCCAGCTTGGCAATGATTCCAGCTGCAGTGTCGAAGAGCACAGCTTCTGCCATTTTTGTTTAAATTTGAGAGAGAGGTATCAAAGAAGGTAAGTATGTAAGGTTTATAAGTAGTTGTAATGACAATAATAATTTCTCTTCTTATTTATGCTTTCTAATTATGGTTGATTTGGTTTTCTAATAGTCACTTCTCAGTTCTTTCTCAAAAGAATTGGAATTATCAAGTTGATATTATTGCAAAAGGTCTTTTTCACTTTTGTTTCTCCTTAGCTAGAGCATTCTTTTACCTACATTACAAAGTAATCATGTTATTTCATTAAGGCCGTAAATGAATTGAATCTAATCTTATTCAACTGAGTTCAAAATAAAAAATATATTTTTTTTACTATTTATGGGTACACGAGAGCCCACCATGGCATGGCCTGTGACTAGGTGCATTGGCATGCTGATATTTATTGGACTATTCTATATTCCACTTGCTTTTGAAGATAAGAGAATCTATCCAACTTGGAAAGTATACACACAGATATCCTACAATGGTAATTTGCTAAATCCCAAACAACCTGAAAATATGTACAAACCAAGGAGAGGAATTCATGGATCTTCAAAGTTTAATGTTAGTCCGAAAGTCGAATTTGAGGGTAAAAATCATCGTACATTTGCAAAGCAAAATGATGATTTGGTAGCCAAATTAAGACAATGGCATCTAATATTTGGAGTGCAAAACATACATTAGGCCCTCAAAAAGCTAACAAGCTTGAGATTTTTTTTTATTAGAAATCGTAGAAATTGTGTAGTTAATGACAAACAATGTACTAATAATTATTTATTAAGTAGTCAAACAAAGAATCAAAATGGATATTCTTTGATTTGTGGGATTTAGAATTCAATGTATTAATATATAAAGCAAGTGGACTATATAAAACTACAAATGGTGTAGTACGTCAAATAGTCTTGTTATGCCAAGGAAAATGTTAGGAAACCTAATAAGAACTACGCCTAGCCCACCCCATTTGTCATCTTCCTATCATTGAGCTCAATTAGATGGTAGAAAAGTCATCGATTGAATTCAGTTATATAAAATTTTTCTGTAACACAAGCCCATGGTTTAAGGCCAAAGGGATATCTAACTTCCTCATCCCTTCGCAAAAGTTGACATAATGTTGTCTCCTAGTCTTCTTTCTTAGCATCTTCTCTACAAACAACTAGATGAGCACAATTGGGTGGTTTGCTCCTCCAAATTAAAGTTTCTATTAGCAGCAATCTCATCTCATTTATTTATTTTTTTCCAATGAAATTAATTGTATGAGGCATTAAGAAAAGAAAACTGATAGAATCTTGAAAAGAAAATGTGTACCTGCTTTCCCAACTCAGTATTGGTCATCGTTTAGACATTTTCAATTCAAACTGAAATTGCCGACTGCTAATATCCGATTAGGCATTTTCACAAACAGGTTGCGAGCGACGGAAAAATGCCTTCGATAATTATGTATCTTCAAATACTCGCATGCACACTCCTTAGCATAACCAGTAGAGATCACTCGCGCACTCTGCAATGGATCTCAACTCATTCGTCATCATCCCAACCATCATCTTAATGAATCAGACTAGCTGGATTTGGGAGAAACACCTGAAAAACCAGCAAAGATTGATTGGGGATCTAAATTTTGGATAGTGTTTGATTATATACATCTTGGACAACAGAAACGGCGGTTGCATAAACCAAAAGGCTTAATACATAATTTAAAATTTGAAGTTTCATTGTATTCCCGAATGGAACCTTAAAGTTTGCAAATAGACGGATTTAACACTTAAAGTATATAACAGCGACCAAATTAACAACTAAAGTATGCTATCTTTAAGCATTTTTACATTGCTTACAACCTGTTTGTGAAAATGCCAAAGAAAACAGATGGTTTTAGTAAATTGTAAAACAGGATTAAGTTTATAAACAAATAAAAGATTATTGCTTTACTGTAGGATAATATGGTTGTAATTTTTATGATTTCTTCTTTGACGACTTTGGTTGGCTTGCGTCTGGAGCTCTGCAAATACATCCCAACTTGTCTTACAACTTTGATGATTGATGGGTTAACTAATCTAGAGTACATAGAGATTGGGTTAAATTGTAATAATTGAACATTATTTTTTCCATCCTTGAAGCACCTCTATATCTAAAGGGATGGGTGAGATGCAGTGGGACAGAGTCATCATCAACATCTGAATTCCCCAACTTTCATTGTCTCTCCAGTTTGTACATACGTGATTGTCCTAACAGAACTTCATTGCCTGCCTCTCCGTCCATTAAATATCTGGATTTTAAAGGTAAGAGCATAGCTGCTTATCAACTCTTCTTCTTCTTCTTCTTCTTCTTCTTCTTCTCTCTTACAATTGACAATTATAGGAACTGATGAGGAAGCAGTTTTACCATGGGAATTGCAGCTTCCTTGACAACGCTATACATCGACTCTTGCCCTTGCCCGAGAATAGTTGAAATGGAATCTAAGAGATCTCCATATCCTTACGTTAAAGGACAAGTAAATGGAATCTCTACCAAATTAGCTGCCCCATTTGTCCACTTTCATTTATCTCGTTTTCCGCAATTGATCCTAATTTAGCGTCTATACCGGAGTGGATGAGCAACCTTACCTCGTTGCAGCATATAGATATTCAAGATTGCGTCTATACCGGAGTGGATGAGCAACCTTACCTCGTTGCAGCATATAGATATTCAAGATTGCCCCAAGCTGTCAAAAAGATGCATAAACATGGATGGTGAGGATTGACCAAAGCTTGCACACATCCCCAATATTACCATTGACGATTCAAGGGTACAAGGGAATGGTTGCTTGCTACATTAGTAAGTTGAAGACACTTGCTTTGAGTACATAATTCAGTTTCGATTTTCGGTTAACAGAAAAAAAATTCGATTTCGGTTTCAGTTACTCATTTAGTGCATTCGGTTAACCAAAAACCGACCGGTTCTGTTCGGTTAACCAATTTGATTATCCCTAGTTCCAAGTCCCAATTTGTGAGACCCATTTTTAAAAAAAGTAATTGTCACGTCCTGTAAATTGGTACTCTTAAGAAATATGCTGCAATAGTTTGGTACCAAGTCCCAATATTTTATGGACCCACGAAATTTAAATAATACAATATTATCAAATATCTTCATAACAATGTACTGCAATATCGCCAAGATTCAGCAGAAAAATCTCTGGAACCATCACTAATTTAATCCCACTGCTACAAATGATTATCCCAAACAGAGATTTCAATCACTAATCTAATCCCAAATTATTTCTCCCAAGTTTCTAATCACAAGGCAAATATGAAATACCATTAACATAATAAGGAAAGAATAAACACTATAACCATACTGCATACAAGAGATTGGACCCGAAACGAGCTACATTTCTAAATCAATTGTGTATTTGAAATACAGGCAGAAAAAAAAAAGAAAGAAGCATGGAGATTGCTGGCTCGAATTAATGCTTTGGCGATCGAACTATCATATCAGGCAGCAAAAACAAGCAACAGGACAATGTATTAAATTGAATCAGTTTGGTGTTCTCATAGTGAATGGAGACTGGTACTTCACCTCTAAATATGGAAGAAGTCTCCCCATAGTTGACGATCAACAATTGCGAAAAGAAAAACCTAACAGAAGTCTCAATCAATAATCATGATTTAGTCCTCTTTTGCTTTTGAGGAACAAAACGAACCGCTTGCTTCCCAAGTTGCAAGGTTTTTACTCTACTGTCATCCAGAGTAACAGATAATGTCTCTGAGCCTCCATTTACGTCGGAAACCATTCCCTTATGCCTGCCCAATGAGTCATCATCAACACCCAAAAACAGATATAGACCCAAAACATAACCATGAAGAACATTTAAACATATGCAGACTCATTGGGCAGAAGGCAAACAAGTCTA
Source organism: Croton setiger (assembly GCA_948099555.1). Classification (NCBI taxonomy): domain Eukaryota; kingdom Viridiplantae; phylum Streptophyta; class Magnoliopsida; order Malpighiales; family Euphorbiaceae; genus Croton; species Croton setiger. Next base: position 28,833 of record CANUEY010002390.1, on the reverse strand, counting down.
AGGAGATGCAGATAACAAGTTTTTGGCCCATTAAAGTTCTACATGATCACTGGTCTACTACTCCAATACTTCCTCCACAGGAACCTCCTCCCAAAGAGAAGGGAGTTAAAAAAGGAAAACTCACCATGAGTTATCAGACGGTTGATGAACTTCAACTCTCTTTCCAATTGCATCTTTACCCAACTTCTTCAATATCCAACTAGCTTCCATCATCTCACTGTCTTGATGTAGTGAGGCATCTTCCTCTTCGTTAAAAGATGTTTTCTCCAGCAAGCTTGACGGTCTCTTTCTTTTTGACCTTTGGCCCCTTATGGAACTCTTTTCTTCTTCAGGTAGAGACTTCCGAGAATATTGATTTAAAATATTAGGCTTTTTAATCTTTAATTTTAGTGAAAATTTGGAATCTTTTGGAGCAGATTGTGAAATAGGTGTATCGCCAGAATCATCATTGCTTTCGGCATATGTATCAGGCCTGACTTCTGGTTGCTTCCCTAGCTTGTCGCCTCTAAATGTGGATGCTTCAGTCCCACTTCCATCAATGCTTCTTTTACCCGATGACATCCGTCTGTGATCTGAAGGGGCTCTTTCATATCCATCAATACCACTTCCCCTCTCATATTTGGGATTTAAGTTGGAAGTTTCAGGTTTCACTTTTCCAAACTTGATGAAATTTCCTTCCTTTTGTGGAAACTTCAAGCTTTTTATTTTTCCACTGTGATCCATATCTCCTACAAGTAATAAAAACAAGTAATTTAGTGATAATAAATACAGTAACACTATTTATTATGCCAGGCAATGACATAGTAGCAGCATGAGGATGATCGATCAGTACATAAAATGGACGTGGAAAAATTACCATCAGTATTGACTTCACGTTTATCACCCGCCGCAAACATGAGATTCACTCCATGTTGGCCTACATCTTCACTTCCTGCTCACGAAAATTGAAAATTTGGTCAAATGCAAAATTCCATTTTTTAGAGGAAAGGGGGTGTGTTGTCTTGGCAACATCCATTCATTTTTCAAGCTGAAGATGTTTTGTATTAACTGAAGGAAAGACCAAATTTGTTATTAAAGGCACATTATGCAGCAAGTTTGTTAAAAAATTTCCAAAAGCATTCTGAAGACAGATAGATGGTGCGATTCATTTCTAGTTTGGTAAAAGTTGTAGAACGACATACCATTTGAAGTAGTTAAATCCTCTCGTTGGCAGCTTGAAGCATCAGATTTTGGAGAACTGGTAACATTTATTTTTCTTGGACCTAGATTTATAACCAACTTCTTTGCCTTCACAGATTTCGTCTTGTCAGTCTGTTTTTCAGTATCATCCCCACTATCCAAATCCTTAGGTTTATTACTCTTAATCTTAAAGATTCTAGATGGCTTCTCTCCATCATTCACCATTACCTCATCAACAAACTTGTGTTTCAAAACCCCTGGCTGATTAGCAGAATGATTTCCATCAGCATGGTTCACAATCCCAGCAACAGGACAAGAATATACATTTGCTCGTCCTTTTTTATAAGGATTATTATCATCACTAGTGTCATGTTCATGTGATTCTACCTTACTAATTAAAGATGCATGAGAACCTTTTTTCTTGGCAGAAATCTTACTTGAAGATTTCTTTCCAGAATCCTTGCTCTTCTTTGGCGACTTATCAACTAACCCTTTGAGAGAGAGCTTGAGAGAACGTCCAAATTCATTCTTTACCACAGGAGCACTCTCTTCATCATCTGAATAAGGCGAAATAGAAAATATGTCTTCTTGAGTTGGCAAGCCAGCAGCCGCCCTCAAACTTGCAATTAAACCTCGATCTGCTTTGTCTCGTCTTCTCCAGAGTTCTTGAACAGCATCTTCAAGATCTCTAACCTGGAAATGTAGAATTTATCTAATTAGTTAAAAGAAATTAGCAAGGAGAAATAAAAGCACTGAAAGCAAGAAAACCCAGCACACACCACACCAGTAATAGATGCAAGAAAGAAATAGATTCCATTTGAACAAACCTGGTAGCTCTCTCCACGACAAGTGGCACATTTGTATTGGAGATTTCCATCCACTTGATACTGAAGATATTTTTCATCACTGCAGGACAATTGTTTAAGAATTAACAACCAAATATTGACATGACAAAAATGAAAGACAATATAAAGAAACGAAACTAGAAAGACCATACAAGCAACAGAAAACTATTATGCAGTAAAATTCAATGATATTCATTGGAAAGGGGTTAGCTCATAAAATCATGTTTCACGAGGTTCAATAAATACCATAGCTCACAGTTTAGGCTATCTAACATAAGGCAATGTCTTCTGTTCTCATTTTTTTTCCACAACTAAAGAAGCTTAACTTGCTATATTGAAGTCTTATGTGAATGAAACAAAGTTCTCAGCCACCACAAAACATCTATATGACCAAAAAAAAGTGATCCATAGCCATGTATGAAAGACAAACAAACATGTCTGCCACAAATAGATTTCAGGGGCGGCAACCAACCTGATGCCATCACAACTGCAATGCACCCAGCGCTGGCAAATATCACAGCAAACCATTGGCGTTGACTCTGAATCTCGATAAACCTACAAGGTTGAGGCAGTTCCATCCCATAAATGTATGAAAGGCAGGTTATGATGAGAGAGCACAAGAAAAAAAAATGTCCGTTCAAATAGTACAAGAAATGTGCTGCCTTTAAAAAAAACGATGTTAACACCGACTCTATCTAATGGTTGAATCTTCAACTGTAATCATCATTGTACAGAGCTAAAAGCAAGTATAAGTTAGTCCACTATACCTTCAAACAAACAGGGCAGTAATTTCCCTTCACAAACAATCTTCCACAAGCATCACAGCAAGTATATCCCAGAAACCACCTGAAATTTCAAAAGCAAACTAACTTACATGATAGTAAAGAAGATTATATCCTTACCCCAATTACATAAACACAAGAACTGCAGATAACTGTAGCTGGTCAAGATCCATAGGATGGTCTTAATCAAAGGTGTGCATCAAATTTGAATAAACAATACAAATCCATCCATCATTACCATATCAACATTGCTATAATGCCATATGTAATTGTGTCAATTATTTAAGTTATACAAACTAACAAATAAAACAGGAGGTTTAAAAACTTTCATTCACCTCCCACTACTGATGGGTGGATGACCACATCATGCATTGATGGCAAATAGACAGCTTAGCGAAAAAATTTTACTCCATCCATCTGTCCCCAAATAAAAGTTCCATTTTCCATTATGAGCGTCCCAAAGTAATGGGCCCACTTCCATCTTTAGAAATATTGTATTTTTCAATAAGCACATTGCCGTAGCATAATAATTTCTGTGAAAATTTAATATAAATTGAAGTTTACTAGAGGGCGATGGAAATGGTTCTGTGATAATTATTAACTTTACTAATTTGAAATGCAAGCCATTTTAAAAATAACAAGTTCCAAGGGAAAATCATGAAAAGTGAGAAATGAGAAAGAAAATATTAAAATTACACTAACATTACTAATTTTCTTAAACAAGGTGAAAAACAAATGGGACTACTATTTTGTAATATATCAGGGAAAAGTATTCCTTACAAGCACTATCTATCTAAGAGTGTGCCATTATTCCACATCTCACCAAGTAATGGCATGGCAACAACAATACCCTAACATCATAACACAAAAAAGCAGCTAGATTTATATGCCAATTCTTCCCATCACCAATAGATACCTGACGCTTAGACCATTCCCAGGAACAGAAGATCCACAGCTATGACACCTTGTATGTTTGGGGCACAAATACGGTCCAGAACTCACATTCTGTAACATCAAGATATGATTGTTAACAATGCCTTCTCAACTCAGAAATGACTCACACAGGAAACACATTCAATGCCTTACCTTATGTGGAGGATGTTGGCAGTAACAATGATAAGCACCATCGCACCTTTTGCAAAACATAAACTTATTTGGATCTCCAGTTCTTCGGCATACCTATTAAAAGCAAAAAGGCAACAGAATTTTAAAAACACAGCCTATTGCATAAAAACATAATAATGTCTTTTGAGTCAGGAACGATGCTGACAAATAGCAGCAATAAAGAATTTAGAGTCAGTGTCAGTGATAGGTTATTTTCCAAGAATAGAACATCCATCAGTACCTCACAGATTCGGCAAGAAGGACAGGTCCATGAACTCCAGTGAAACAAATCTGCAAATAAGCCCTAAATAAGTAAAGACAAAGCTTTGCAACTTGAAAATTTTTTAATCCACGACTATATTACCTCTATGTTGAGCCCATGACTTCAAACAATTCCTGTGGTACTTCTTGCCACAACTTTTGCATGAAAGCATCTTTCTTGCCCTCTCACTTCCTTCAGTTTCACCCATATAACACATTCGGCACATTACATTTGTGTTTGACAAGCCTTGCTCATCTCCAGTTATATCTTTTGAGGCAACCTGAAAATGAATCCCAAATTTCAAGAAAAGAAGATAAGACAAAACTAAACTGATGTAGCGATAAAAACTATCCAACGTATTATTTTCCAATCTCGGTAAGAAAGTAAAGTCATCCAAATACTAGATCGGTACATAAGTAGCAAGGTGTGTACACAAAATGAAATCACACAGGATTTCAACCACTGCTATGTCAGCAAACCCCACCCCAAAGAAAAAAGGGAAAAGTATAAATCCCTTCCAAGCATCACGGAGCAAACACGTGACCAGTAGCACTGGTCTCAAACTAAGTGGGACAATTATGAACCGTTACAATATCACGTTGAGAAATCCAAATTAAAAATTTCAATCAATATTCAAATAAAATAGAATTAAGTACAAACTGCTGAAGTCAAATCAAACATTTCAACATAATTGGAAGCTCCAATTTATGATTTACCTCAAAATCACCACTACAAATTTACTCAACAGTTACAATACACACAATTCAACAAGGTAAGCACCAAATTTTTCTGAACTCCCAATTCAATTCCACACAAGTCTCCGACTAAGGATAACATAGCTAGTAAATTAGAAGACTTTAACCACCAAATCATTCGACCGTGCTTGTATCAAAATTTGGAGCTTCAAAACACCAAATTATCCACATTACTAGCTAACATATGAACATTCTAACCTCCAAATTCATCCTACATTAATACATACAACAAAAAGAAAATGCAAAAGACAATTCTCACCGCCATATCACCAGACTCAAACCGTCTAGCATAATCCTCAGCAGCAACCATAGCAGCAGCCGCTTTTCTCTGAAGCGCGACGCGCTTAGTCTGAGCCGAAGCCTCATCAACCAAATCACTACCTCCTCCTCCTGCACCAACACCGCCACCACCTCCATCACCAACCGGAACACCACCACCAGCACCAATAAAACTCGTTGTCGGCACAGGAACTGCCGGAACCGGCGCAACCTTAGGAACAAGAACCTGAACAGTCGAATTTTTCACATTCAAATCCCTAATTCCTAAAGGATCTTTAAGAAACTCTTCGATTCTCGAAACATCCAAGAGAAAATCATTCTTGGATTTCGCGCTATGGAGATCCTGCGCAAACCCTAACGAGCAGAAGCAAATTCGGCGACTACAAAAAACACAAAAAAAAACACCACAAAATGAGAGAATTACAGAAGTAAACCACAAAAGCCAACAGTTTTTGAAGAAGAGAGGGAAAAAGAAGAAGCAGCAGCAGAGTTTTTAGCGTTAATAGTAATTTAAAAAAAAAAATAAACACTAACCATGTAATTGGGCAAGCTACGTGAAAGGCCATAGTAAGGGATTTTGAATTTTTTTGAGTTTTTAGAGAAGCCGATTTACGATTTAGCGATCGGTTCTTTAAAATTTTTTTATTATTATTATAAATTATAAATATATATATAAAATAAATAATTATAATTAATAATTAAACGTCAGGGCTTTTTTTTATAAATAGTTTTTTTTTTTTAATTTTTGGGAAAATAGAAAAAGGAGGTGGCGATCTAATCTTCTGTTGTTTTTGTTTCCTCTGATGATGGTGGAATGGAAGGTTAAGGTTTTATGAAGGTAAGACAGTGTTTGGTTTGTTTTTTTTTTTCTCTATTGTGGTCCTTTTTGGGCTGTGGGGCCTTTTAACTAGATTAGTAAGAATTGGCCCTCGGTTCAGTTTTTATTAACCAAAACCAAACAATTTGAAAATCTAAACATTGTTAGAAACTTTAGTTAATTAAATTAAATCCGATGGATTAGTTGATTAATTGATTAATTAAATTATAATTGATGACGTTAAAAGGTTAATAGAAGATTTTTCTTTTTCTTAGCTATTTATTTTGTTATCAGCAAATTAAGATTACTCATATTATTGCTACGACAGCACGCGAATAGTTCAATTTCACGGAAATAGTGTAAAATTGAAAATACGTATTGGTTGAGAAATCGTGTATTTATAGTGTATTACAAGTACAATCCTCTCTATTCTCCCCCGCAAATTCAAATGGTTTGTCAAAATAGTCTGACTTGTGAATAGTTGCAAATACAACTTAGATAATTGCATTGTAAGAATTTCAGCAATTTGATTAAAATAGAGCTAATGTATTTAACCGTTAACTGTTTCTTAGTGATATATGAAATTGCAAATGTTGCTACTATACTTTTAATTTATGTCTCAACACTAACTACTGTCATTTTATTAAAAAATCTTCCATCTCTGTTTTAAAACTCCAAAATATCTCTCTGTGCAACTTCTTAAAGATGAATTTACACGATTAAATGCTTTTTAAGAATTTTGTGGAGGCTCATTTTGAAATTGTGATTGATTGTATTTTGAATATAGTATCAAATATCCTTTTCGATCTGGATATCCTTTATCTACCAAGTAATATCTACTTAATAAATATTGATATAAATAAATAAGAAATGATTATTTTGTATTAAAATACTTATAAATTTCATATTGAACTAATTTTATAGTTGTTTAAGAAATTTCATTTCTAGTGTATTAATTGCATGAAGAAAAACATAAGTGATATAAGCTGAATCTTCCCATCTAGCTAAAATGAAAGTGAAACGCACTAACATCACAAGCGATCATCGCATTCAATGTTGGATACCCTTTCCTTTCTTTATAAGGTAATTGATTAGACTTAAGAATACGTCTAATACAATCCTGCTTTAAACACCAAACTTAAAAAAATAAATAACACATATAAGAAATATTTTATAGAAAAAATAATGATAATATTATCTTAAAATATGACATATATCTTTCATCATCAATTATTGAGGTGGTATATTTTTTTGGAGTTTGGACCTTTTGATCTTATAATATCATGTGCAAAATCTATAGATTCCCGACTTGAAATTACATCTAGAACATCATGAAAAGTTATACTTGTAGAGTCACCTGAGTTAAGTGACTCTATTTGAAACACCTAGAGTAATAATGTATAGAAAAATATCAACGTTTTCAATATTTGACATTTTACGACTTGATTGCAATCCATATTTGAAGGATAATTTATTATTCAATATAATTAATAAAGTAGGTTCCATTCTAAAATCATTAACACTTCAAATAGGATTACTATCTAGCAATCCTTTCATCCAATCTTCTCCAGCTAAAACTGAAGTGATACATGGTTCTTTATAAATATATTTATAAAAGTATTTAGAAATTAAACCCGATGCACATATAAATGCGGCATAAAACTTTTTTTGTTTATAATCGTTATGAGTATTTATGATATACCTGTCGATAAATAATAGAAAACCAATTTTCATCATATAAAAAAATAATATAAGAAGATAAAAATGCAAAATCATTCACTTTTAGTATAAAATAAATAAACCAAAAGTTTGCATCAAATAAACGTTGACAATATTCATATGATTATAATCTCTGAAAAAAGAAAACTTATTTGTCACTCTTCTCGTAATTGTAATATAACTAAAAGAATCTACTAGCCATCACTATACATATTCAATAAAATCTCTCTGTTTACTGTATCTTCAATATGTAACTAAAAGAATTTACTAGCCATCACTATACATATTCAATAAAATCTCTCTGTTTACTGTATCTTCAAGAATACATATTGCAAAACGCCATAATTCACTATCTTTAATTAAAATCTTAGTCTCTATCATATAAAATGAATATTTGCATTGTCATAGCAATAACAAAGACATTTAGTCGTTTTTATCCATCTCTTCTTTTAGGTGAAAATTAAAATCTTATGAAACGACGTCGTTTCTCCATCTCTTCTTTTAGGTGAAAATAAAAAAAAAAAAAACTATAAAAATACTGTATTTGACATTTTGACTTCTTTACCGTGGTTAGTCCTACCGTTTCTAGCCATTAATTCCGCGCAACCCTCGCCGGTTCCCGCCGTCGTCATCAGAATCTCCAAATCAAAATGCCTACTCTTGCTCAATCCACCGCTCTCTCACCACCCACTCTTCTTCTATCTCCGGCAACTCATTTCCTCTTCTCCAAAGCAAAGACACTTCCCAAATTTTCCATTCCCATATCGTCACTAACCAATTCCAGGAATTCCTTTCCGGTCCTTTTCTGCACTGTTCCAAAATCCACTCAACAACAAGAAGAAGCAGTCCTGCAGTTCATAGCAGAGTCTAATGAAAAAACACTCCCTTGTGTAAGAACCTTTGAAAATGACTTGGCTCGGCTCAGCTTAGTTGGTGGCGTTAGCTTCGAGCAAGCTCTTACTGCAGCTGCCGCCGATGGTGGCCAAGCTGCCGCTGAGCATATTGATTCCGGCGTCGATGCCATGGTCGTTGAAACTGTGTTCCCTGGTCCTGGGGATGAGCACGCGACCATTTCTACTCGACTGGTCAGTTTAATTTCCAGTATTTGATTCTGAATTATTTGTAATTAGATATTATTCCCTCCATTTCACTCAATTTAACAAATCCGATGGGTAATGCAATATAATCGCTATTATTACATGATTTTCTTCAATTACATTTCATTAATTGATTTTACAAATTTTTATTTTATATTTGCTTCAATTCTGTCATATATAATCCTTAAATGTAGAAAAGTCCTATTAATATCGGATTGATTTGAATGGAGGGAGCATAAAAGTTTTGAACTTTGGACATAGAATTTGCTTTCTTGAATGTGAATTCTATTTTTATGGAAGTTGGTTGGTTTCAACAGTTTTTACCTGCTAAGAAAGTAAAAGAGAAAGCTGGGAGACTGAAAAAAGCTTTCACTAAAGATATTCTATCTGGTGCTCCATTGCAAAACATATTAGCCATGACATTTAGACAAGTTGTTTTACAAAAGCTGTGGAACTTCGAGCTCTTTGTATTTAGGCCTGGTACAGAAAGAAATATGGAGGATCTTGAAAACCCAAGAGAGGTTGGTTTGGAACCTTTTGTTATTTTTTATGCCTTTTTTTGATATCATATTAATATTCCTGTAGGTTGAGTTCTCTTATGCATTTTGTATCAGCAGGTTCTTGCATCTTTCTTTGTCAGCTCATCGGATGAACAGGTTATCTCTGTGCTTGCAGAAGCTGTTTGCATAGCTGCTCTTCAAGACACTGGAGATAATTTTCTTGGGAAATCTACTAGCGGTCTCTTCAGGTGGTTTCAGAGGCAAAGAAAGATCATGTCCAAAGATTCTTCTGTTGTCATATATAAATTCCTTGAAGATGAAATAGTAGAAAATGCCAAGAGTTTGCTCGAAAATTTTAACTCGACCAAGGAAAGTTTTAAGGGAGTGAAAATGAGGTCCAAAAACAATTGGTGGACTCCACTGGCACGCTCGAAGTTGGAAAAAATTGGTGGACCTGAGTTCTGTGCTTGGACAAGTGAGTATGTACCAGCTTACAAGCTACAAATTGGCACTAACAAAGTTGAAGATGTAAAATTTGAGGGCTGGACAAAATCTGCAGAGAATAGGTGGGAAGTCCTTCTGACCCACTCCCAAATGGTACACTATTCTTAACTTTGTATTAGGATTTTGATTTTGATGGCGCATAGTCTATTCTTTTGTCCTGATTTTTTACTGTGCATGACTTCTAGTGTTTGTTTGAAAAGAACAGAAGTCTCTCAGACTCTCACTTCTGCTGGTCCTGTAGTATAGGATAATGTTTATGTTTGATGAGTTTTTACACTTGCAATTTCTGGCCTAATTTGATTTTCTAAGTTTTGATGAGTCCTATCGGTCAATGTGATTCATTGTGTTTTATTATGTTGCATGAGATCAATTCATTCTATTTCTGAGTTTAGATTATCTTGTTCTGTAGGCTGGGTTGGCTGAAATTCTAGATATGTACTTTGAAGACGTATACTCATTGCCTAATAAAGAGCTATCATGTCATTCCTCTGCATATTTTACCAATTCTTCCAACAAAAAGGTATTCAGTTCTATCTTATGTGTGACCCCTTTGTTTAGTGAAGATCTTTGTCCAAAAGTTCCATTGTGATTTATACAAGATAAAGGAATTATAATAGGAAGGCCAGGAGAAAAAGAGTAAAAGAAATAAAACATTATGTTACTGTTTATCATAATTCTGTTAATCCATCGCTGTTCTTACAGGAAAGTTCTTCTTTGTTCAAAATGTTGTCAGTTGGCCTTGCAAGCGGAATTTTTCTAATTACAATCAGTGCTCTCAGTCAGTTTTTGTTTCCTGGTCTGCGTAAAGGAAAAATGTATGCTAAAGAATTGGGATCTCCTCCATCATCTGAAGTTGAGTATGCAGTGAATGAATCCCTGGATAATGAAAAGGTACATGTACAGTAAATATTCTATTCTAATACTGTGTTTATTACCTTTTCTTTATATCAGTTTAATGTTCTTATGGACATTTGACATTGTTCTTGAATGTTTTTATTCCCTTTTCAACTTCTTCCTGTTTTTTGGAACTCAACCAAACCTTTTCCCGTAAGAGGATAGTTGCAAGGGTTTTGCATTCTGGTTGTAAAGAAGATCAAGGATGGATATGGCCTGCACGGTGATATAGTCACAGATGAGAACAATGGTGCTTGGATTGGAGAAGTTCCAAAATACTTGAAAGTGATGGACAAATCTCATTTCAGTAACGAAGGAAATTCAACTTCTTTTCCCATAGAGAAAGTAGATGAAGACATAAAATCATCTGCACAAGAAATTGCTAGTTATCAGGTTGGTCAGGGAAATCTCAATCAATTTTGTGTCATACCTTTGTGCATTCTAACAGGAATATGCTTCATCATCTTGTTTCCTTAATTACATTATCATTAACAAATGTTAAAAATGAAAAATTTGCAACTTCTTCTGAACTTCTGGCAAAATGGTTTGTATATCACTCTTATAGCACCAGACAGTATATCCTAGCGATGGTCTTGTATTATCATTCTTGACTTGCTGTTTGAGACACTTATATTTCTTGCAATTTAGGTTGTATTATCAACTGATGGTAAAATAGTCGGGTTCCAACCTACAAGCCGTATAGGTGTGAATCATTGGGCAACCAATCCCATAGCAAGGGAGCTTTATGGTGGAAAAAAGCTATCCCCTGGTAAGTAAGCAGCAGTTCTTTTTGTTCTTTCTAGAATTTTATTCAGCAACTTGAGATGATATTCTACATTTTCAACCATTGGCAAGCAGGTTTCTTTGAACATGGCCCCAAGGTCCCTCGTCCAAATGAGGTAGTTGCAATAGAGCTATTGATGTCAGTTAATTTAGATACCCGCTTTGCGTTGGCCAGACCAGCTTGATATATCTCATTCAGGCAGCTTTTGGACAACCCATCGAATTGTTGAATATTTATTTCACTTTCTTTTATGGCAGTAGAACACATTAGGGTAAGCTTAAAGTTATATCTTGAATTGAGTTGTCCCAATTGGAAAGAGTAGGGCATTTTTTTTTTTAAAGTAGATGTATATTGACTGGCAGTTTTGTATTACTCATACATAGGTTTTCTTGTCTTTGTACTGATACCCAGTTTTTTCGAATAAAAGTTCTATTTTCTTTTCTTTTCTGATGAACGCTGCTCTTATATGTCTTCCTTAAATTGCTCGAACAATTGGTATTAGAGGTTTGTACATTTTTGTGGTAGTCTAGCGCAGAAGGTACCTGAATTTGCAGGAGAAAACTGTCATATATGAAAAATTACTGCTGCTATTGCAGGGACTTTGGAATGTTGTTGAGAATGGATTTATCCCCAGTTTGCTAATGAGCAACCATTAACAGCAGAGGAAACAGAGAAACTGGCAGAAGAGGTGTAATGGCCGTTTCAGGAGAAAACTGTTATATATGAAAAATTACTGCTGCTATTGCAGGGACTATGGAATGTTGTTGAGAATGGATTTATCCCCAGTTTGCTAAAGAGCAACCATTAACAGCAGAGGAAACAGAGAAACTGGCAGAAGAGATGTAATGGCCATTTCAGGAGAAAACTGTTATATATGAAAAATTACTGCTGCTGTTGCAGGGACTGTGGAATGTTGTTGAGAATGGATTTATCCCCAGTTTGCTAATGAGCAACCATTAACAGAGGAAACAGAGAAACTGGCAGAAGAGGTGTAATGGCCATTTCAGGAGAAAACTGTTATATATGAAAAATTACTGCTGCTATTGCAGGGACTGTGGAATGTTGTTGAGAATGGATTTATCCCCAGTTTGCTACTGAGCAACCATTAACAGCAGAGGAAACAGAGAAACTGGCAGAAGAGCTGTAATGGCCATATTGTAAGAAAAGTGAGACAATATATACACAATCATCATCAAGATCAAATGAATAAGAATGGCCATATTTGCAATATTTTCCTTAATTGTACATATCATGAATATAAAATGATTAGTTTTTTTTTTTTTTTTTTTTTTTACAATTTGGAAATAGTTTTAACAACTAATAATGAAAAAAAGATAATTGTATATTTTTCATATTTTAAGAAATTAATATTCATTTAATAAATCAAATCAAATATTGGTATGAGTGAGTGACTGTGCTTTCACACATCAAATAAATATCAAATTTTGAGATATAAAAATTACATGTTTTTTTTTTCCCCTTAATACGACACCTAAATCATCGCTAACTACTGGTTGACGGAAACAAAGCAACAGGAACGACATCGTTTAACTCCAGTCAACATTATTTATAGCACAAGCTGAAGCAGGAGCAGAATCTCAGAATTCTCTGTTACGTAGAGCGTACACCAGAACAAGAGCTGCACAAGGAAGAAGGAGACAATGAATGCCCCTGATCGTTACGAGCGATTTGTTGTTCCTGAAGGCACCAAAAAGTAATTTCACATCTTACCTCTGCAACCCAACTGTTATTTATTTATTTTATTTTTTTGTTCCTCAAAGCCTTAATCTTTCTTTGTTAGGGTTTCGTACGAGAGGGACACAAAGATAATCAATGCAGCGACATTTACGATTGAGCGAGAAGACCACACCATCGGCAACATTCTTCGCATGTATTTACTGCTTCTTCTACTTCTCCTACTTTTATTGATTTTTGTTTTGTTTTTAGTTAATTATAGCTTAATCAGCTTTTAATTTCTTTCGTGGGTTTCTATTGGTTTGATTAGGCAATTACACAGAGATGAAAATGTTCTCTTTGCTGGATACAAGCTCCCTCATCCTCTCCAATATAAAATCCTTGTCAGGGTTAGTTGTTATTTCTTGTTTAAGTCTTGAAAAGATTCAATATTTAGAGTAGAAATTGGATAAGTAGTAGGTTCAGTTTGCACATTGACAATGTATATTTTTTCTAAGACTTTTAGTTGAATATGTTGGTGAGTTGAAATGTAGATGATGGTCTTTATAAAAATTTTGGCTTTTCAATTTGAACCTATTTGATGTGCTTTTTTATTTTTTTAAGATTCATACAACTAGCCAATCTTCACCAATGCAAGCTTATAATCAGGCGATTAATGATCTAGACAAGGAACTTGACCATTTGAAGGATGGATTTGAGGTATGAATTTCCTTTTCTTAACCATCAATTTTAATATCATCAAGTCTTTTCTTTTTTGTTCCTCAAAAATTTTGTGCATTCCTGATTTTTGAGGTGTCCTTATAGCGCACAAAGTTTGGTCCCCTAAAACTTGTTGCATTGTTTTTTCTTTGGGATATTTTTGTTCTAACTTGCCCTAGGAGCTTTGAGATTGTTTTTTTGCCTCCTTAATTCCCACACTGCAGAATCTCTGTACAGGTGCATGTTGCTTTAAACAAATTTAATACAAAGAGCTAGTACAATATCTTTTAGGGTATATCATCTGGGTATATCTTTTGGCAAGGATGAATTTGATTATTCTTTCAAATTTCCTACTTTGTGCCAGAATGGTCTACCCTTGTAGCAAGTGTAGATGAAGTTCTGATCTAATTCAGTTTCTACTCAGTTATCAGTTGAAATCTCATATGAAATTCTGCTTGAGAGTTAGATTTATTTTGTATATTTCTCTTGGAATGACTAGCTAGTTTCCATTAGCTGCTTGATTGAGAATGTAACTTTACTGTGAGTTGATGCTATTTTTGGCACGACAATGCTTTTAACTATTCAGCTCTGAAACTGGATATAGCTTTCTTAACAATGGACTAAATTGTTGAAATTAACGATTTTGCCGTTTAATATTATGACACAACATACTGAACAGCAATTTTATGTTTTAATAAGTGCAAGTTATTTGTTTTTAAAAGTTTTTTCTTCAAGAGTTGAATTTTTCTCCATTATAAACATGGCTGTCTCTTCCACACAAGCAAATAGTCAATTTGCCATTAAGAGGAGTTACTAGTTAAGAGTTCATCTAAAATCCAAATCATGTTATAGGTTTCAGTTTTAATCGTCCTGTATTAGAAAACGGGCATTCTTATGTTCTAGTCCGCATTCTTGCATTTATTTTACATAGTAATATAATTGTTTGTATTTTGTTGTCTAATTTGAGTCTTTGCATATTTTTCGAGAAAAGGAAAGAATAATATGCACTTTCTATCTTTTCTTTTTGTCTAATTCAAGAAATGCTGTTTCCAAACCTGATTTGTTGCATATAATTTTTGCTTGTAGGCTGAGCTGGCAAACTATCCTGGAAACTACTAGCTTTCAGCTTTTAAGTTGGCTGTTAGTTGATTATGTTTGATTGCATTTTGGCTAAAGCGAGTTGTTTTGCTGAGCTTTGTCGAAGCTGGTTATAAATTTACCTAGTGGTTGGAAACAAATCAAATGTTAATCTTGCTACAGAAGTTAGTGAAACTAATGCCAGTGTACATTATTAAAGTTTGTCTTGGATTTGAACCTTTATGTGATCATGTTTTTTTCTCAACTTGTGTTTCCCATATTTCTGGACCTTCTGGTTCTCTCAGTCTTGCTATGGTATCCTTTAAATTAAGGAACGGCAAACAAGTAGGAAGGTTGGTTTTTAAGCAAAAAACAAAAAAGTTTAAAAGCTGGTTTGACCAGCTTTTAAGCAATGGCAAACATCCTTCTTCAAGAGTAAACACAGTACAATCTTTTGCATGTCATTCAATAAGAACTTACAATTCATGTTATAACAGATGACTTGCATTGCATATTTGTTTGAGTCTACAAACTACATTCTACAGAAGTAATCTGTTTTCGTTTTTCCTTTTCCCTACCTAAGAGTGTTTTGATCTATCACACACACTAGACAATTTATTTTTACATGATAGAAAATTCGTCGTCTACACCCTCTAGATCTCCTCTAAGATGGTGTTGTTGAATGATCAAAACAGATGTCTTTTGTGAAAAACTAGACCCAGAAAGCACATCCCCAACTGGACCTAATTCTGGACATTGTTGCCAATCATTCATCCCAACTGTCAATATTGAGTTCACTCTCCCTCCTCTTCCGACGATGATTAGGGCATAATTCCCTTCCAATGATCTCAGAGTTGAGTAAGTTTCGGCTGAATTTGCCACATGTTTCTCCATGTACGACACAGGTCCTCCTCCTGCAACGCAGTGTTCGTAGAAATATGCGAAGTACTCGTCGTCTAGTTTCATCTCTGCTTCTTGTTCTGCAACATTCACTCTATACCCAGCTCTTCTTGAGTTGTTCTCTGAATTGTCATCAAGTAAGAATCTGATAACTGTGAGCTTTACGCCGGGATGTTTTGCAACGCGACCAGCGTATGCTAGAGCTTCTCTGTCATCCTTCCCGCCGATGAAAATGACTGCAACAAGGAATGATCTTACCATTGTTGATATGTTCTCTGCTAATCCAAGTCCTCTGTCCACAAGAATCCCCACTGAACATGGAGCATTTCTAAGCATCTATTTCAAACCAGATTCATCGTTAAGCAAAATGCGAGTTTTATAATAACATAATCATCACTTCGTTGCATTATGGCTTATCAAATAGTTTAAATAATAACTCGGTAAATGTTACCTTCCGGTTGACATATCGGAAGCCGGGATTACCCCCATCTAAAGTTCCATCTGGTCTTTGATTCTTGTGAAATGGCAATATGATCAAAGATGTCATTAAATCTTCTGCTAGACCACAAATATCCTGAGTCATGGCATTAAAGCTAGAAAGAGCCAGCATTCTTCTGGTATTGATTCCATTTCCATGTTCATCAATATAAGCTTGGATTGTCTGTGTTATTTGATCTCTCATTTCAGTTACTTCCTTATCAGTTACTGTTAGAGTATCCGCACCATCACTTTTCACCAATGTTGCTGCAATTTTGTCCGTCAGTTCAATCATGTCAGTCACATAAACCATAATCCCAGGTTCAACCGGTCCTCGAGAAATCTCCATGAAGTTAATTGTTGCAGGTACATTATGCGGTCCATGAACGCATAACAAGATTCGAACCTCACTCGTGGGATCGAGCCCTTGAAGTGCTCTTCTATGAGTTGGTGCCCGTCTTCTGGCTCTTTGAATGATACTCATGACTATTGATGGAGTGTATACAACAGTGAAGAAAACCACTATTACCATCATTGTACTTGTTGATGTAGATGTAACACCATACTGCAATAATTTTAACTCATTACTCAATCAATTTTGTTCATCAAATTTATATATTCTTCACATTATGACCAATGCTGTTAGTTTTTGTTTTGCCCAGATTTTCATCAATGTGACTCGGACTCCTGACCAGGTCCCAAGTTAACCGGTCGAACTAGCTAGACCATTCGGAGTCCAACAACAACACTAGTTGTCCCAATTCAACTGATCACACTCTAGGCCAGTTTGGGTCCAACAACACTTAACTATTATCTTATTTTGTATTGCAAAAGTGAAAAGAAGGAAAGAAAGAAAAAAGAACTTACTATGCTTAAAAGAATGGCCAAGAATACATGAAAATGACCTTTAGCAGTCAAGAGCAAACCAAGCTCGGCCGATTCGCGCCAATGGTAACCCAAAATTGCACCACAGATGACAGTTCCAACCACTTTACCAAACAAAGCTATAGCAGTAAGAACAAAGAATCTTGCCCAAGTTCCCCAAAGTCCAGGTTGAAACTTTCTGAAATTTGTATGATACCCCATCCAAAAGAAAAAAACAGGGTAAAAAATCACCGTTAACAGATAGTTAATTTTCCCAACTGCCCATTTTGAAACTCTACCTTCACTTGGTAAGAAAATTCCAGCCATAAAAGCACTCAAAATAGGACTATATCCATAAATTGGAGAAGCAGAACAAACCAGAACCATAAATGCAATAGAAAGCACCAAGTGTGAACCTTTCATAGGTTTCCCTTCTGGATTTTCATTGTTCACCCAATTCATAAAAATGGGTGAAATTTTCGCGGCGAAAATTGTTTGCAGCAACAATGCAGAACCAATAGTTAAGGCCTTGGTTAATCGCGCCGAAACATCAGAACCTCTACTTGCTGGAGCAACAAAAACATACCCAATTGAAGTTGCAAGCATAGAAATCATATCAGAATGAACTCCTGCTGCAATAACAAGCTTTCCGATATCCGATTTGCCGATTTTCAAATTGGTTATGATCCTTGTTAGTATATGAGACCCACTACCAGAAAGGGTAATTGATAAAGAAAGCGTAAAACCTATATCTGCAGTTTTGGAATAATTCAAAAATGGGGTTATAGTTGAAGCTAATATAAATGTAGATATCATCCCTGCATAAGCTATAATTGCAGGTTGTGTAGGTGCTTTAAATATTACATATGGATCCATTTCCATTCCTAATACAAACATATAACAAATCATTCCAAATTCTGCTACAAAATTCAATGTTGTGATGAACTTTTCGTCGAACGAATCGCGTACCCATGGTATATTCCCAATAAGCATTCCAATCTGCATATGAACAATTTTTTTCAAGTACCCATATAAATAAAAATTTCAAATTCGCCATAAAAGGAAAATTAACAAAACTTACAACAATATCAGAAGTGATTCGAGGTTGCGATAAAGGTCGTAGAACAAGATGAAGAAGATGGCTAAGAACAAATGTTAAAATGAGTCCAATAACTTTTCCAGGTCCATTTTTAACAGTATAAGTTATGAAATTTTGACATGAAGCATCTTGAGTTGTTCTTTGAGCTATACTAGCTTTATTGGAATTTGACATTTTGGCTTTTTGCTTTTTCTGTGCAGCAAATTCTTTTTTTCCCTAGTTTAATTTTGTTATTGGAAACAAAACCAGAGTCGCCATTGTTCTTCCTAATTACAAGATGGGGTTTAATGGTTGAAATTGATTGCAATTTTTGAGGAAAAATTAGAGGAGATTAGACCATTTAGCTTATTTTAGAGGAGGAGATAATTGTTTAAGAAAATTAATAATTAATTAATTAATATTTTAATTAATTAATTAATTATTAAAGACATAAAAAAAATGGAAAAAAATTATCCACATATTCATTAATTTTATAAAATTTTATTACATATAGTTTTTTTAAAAAATTTATCTCTAAATAAAAAAAAAATTATCAAGAGATAAGCATTTCTATCGTCGAGAGTGGAAATCGTTAAAAAATCATCTTTAAATGCCAACGTTTATTTGATGGTTAAGTTTACGCGTTAATAGAGATGGAAATCGTTAAAAAATCATCTTTAAATGCCAACGTTTATTTGATGGTTAAGTCTACGTGTTAATAAACAATATTTAGCTGGCCTTCTATTTTTAGAAAATCATCTAAATAATGTCTACGTTAAAATTGTTACATAATAGTTACACATTAAATTGTGGAAAAAAAATATATATATATAGATATATAATCATTGGCACCTCCTATTTTAATCGGCACATTAGCATTAGTATTAGAGATGGTATTATTTGTTTGATCTTAAAATTTTTTTTATTTTATTTTTCATCCGGTGTTTTAGAGTATGACTGTATATAAAATCGTTTAACGACTGTAAACTAATCCGAATTGAAACTTGAATTAAAGTTGAATCTTCTATCTTTTAGAGTGTTGCATTTACAAGGATCGAACATGCGAACTCATGATCTTAAGAAAATTTTAAATTACTATTCATAATTTTTAAAATAATTAATTAAATGAAATTAATCCCGTATTAGAAAAAAAATTAACATTTGATTAACATCTTAAAAAAATTAAACTTCAAAATCAAACATATAATAATATTTAGGATTGATTTACAATTAAATATTTATAAAAAACCATTTATTTTTATTTTCAAAAACTGTAATTTTTTTCATTACTACTAGTTGGATACCAAACTTGAAAATATAATAAATACACTTAACTTTTACCAATTTGATGACAAAATATAATTCAGATTCTACATTTATAATTTATTTATTTTTTAAAAAAGAGATTTATATCTATTTATTTAATCTCTAAAAAGGGTGTAAACAAGTAGGTTTACTAGTTAGACATAAATTTATTTATTTATTTTAATCTCTAAAAAGGGTGTAAACAATATAACAACTAATATTTAAATTTTAAAAAATAAAATAAAATAAAACACAACATTTAATTTTAAAAAATATTACCAATCAAGTTATTTGTATTTTTTAGGGAGCTGAAGTTAGATTGACATATTATGTGCTTAATTAAATAAAATAGCATACTTTATTAAAAATTAACAAAATAACACATATTTTACATTAAACTCTAACAATGGTAACCGAATAAAACATAAAGATTTTTGCAATTTAATTGTCAATATATATTAGTATATATTTCAATATATATATACCAGCGACTAAATTAGGACTTGAATATCTAAATAATTTTGTTTGGTGGTGTTCGAAAATCAATTTGAACTTGGAAAAAGAAATATGAACAGATCGATAGAAAGACGAAAGAAAAAGAATCGTCAAAATAAAAATTTCTCGAGAAAGAAAAAATTAAATGGATTAATTAAAAAATATATTTTCGACACTTACGTATAAAGTATATTATTTTATTATATTCCAAAAATTATCCTATTTCATTTTTAAAAATGAATATATATAATATGTATATGCTACCATTTTTTTTTTTATTATGAAATATTTATAACAAATAAACTGAATTTATTTAAAAAAAAAAAAGCATAATTACAATATGGTCCTATGTTTTTCTGTCGACCAACTGACCAGCTAAATATATGCGTTGCAAATTGAAAAGAAACGAACTTTTACTTAAGAAAAGCTAAAAAAGTCTAAAATCTTTTGTCGCAGAAAACCGAAGAGTATAAATAGGCTGAAAAATGAAATACCCAGAAGCTATAAATGCCAATTTCCAATTCAGATTTCAGTTATTTCCCATTTTCATTTTGATTTTTTTCATTGTGGAGAAGCCTCGGTGATCAATTTTCTTGCATTTTCCCGAGGCAATCCACAATCTAAAATCCACATTTCTCCTCAAATTTCATCTTCTTTTAATCTCCTATAAATTTCAAATTTTCAATCAAAGAATATACAAATACATGTTCGTCTTTACAGGTTTTTTCAAGGGAAAATTTTGGGTATTTCATTAATTTTGGAAATGGATTTTGATCTTTAAGGGTGTGAGGGTTAATGCATAAGAAAACAGAAATAAATTCTATCTGGGTATTGTATAAATCAAAAGATGAGTACAATTTCGAGCCAAGTTATGCCTGCTTGTGATACATTATGTTTCTTTTGTCCTGCATTGCGTACAAGATCAAGGCAACCCATCAAGCGCTATAAGAAATTGCTTGCAGATATATTTCCTCGAACTCCGGTTAGGCTTTTTTCTGCCTCCTCTTTTTTATTAATAGGAAATGGAATTAAATTTTTGAGGTTTTGTTTTGTTATATTATTGCTGCTTGCTGCAATTTCTTGTTTAGTCTTAGAGGTAGAAATGGGAAATGAACATACCGTTATCAGGCTTAGAAGCTTGAGCTGTTTTAATTGTGTTGGTTGATAAATGATATTTTTGGTGGGTTTAGAACTTTAGATGATTTGTTTATTTGTATAAAATTTACATTAGGTTGTGTGTTCTTCAATGGCTGAGGAAATGAGGGGAAAAAAGTCTACCTTTCTGCATTTTTTTAGTGGGATATTTAGATTTGTTTATTGATTGGTTGCTGAGAAAATGTGGCGAAAAGGAAAGTGGAATTTTATTTCCTAGAGCTGGATAATTTGAAAATTTTGTGCTTGGTTGGGAGGTAATTTTTAGCTTGTTTGTATCGTACTATTTAGAGATGTCATTTGTATTTGTGGGGTTCAGATGTGATAGGCATGCTATGAAATTTATGTAGTATACAAATTGTTGGCTTTTATAGTTGGAGATTCTTCCTTCAATGTGAAATTTTGTAAGTTGTCCTTTATCTTGGTGCTTATTCTGTATATTGTATTTTTGCATTGTTATTATGAAACTATTTGAGGTTCCTTTAATTTTACCATTTTTAGCAGCTTCACCTCTAAAACTCGTTGTTATGGCAGGATGAACAAGTTAATGATCGGAAGATTGGTAAACTCTGTGAATATGCTGCTAAAAATCCACTCCGTATTCCAAAGGTGAAAACTTTCTTTTGAGAATACTATTTCCTTTACTAATTATACATTTTTTTTTAGAATATTAATCACCATGTTTGATTAAGCACTTCTTGTGAAACCACAATATTTTCTCAGTGAAACAACTGTATAAATTTACTAATACAACTCAAATTATTGCATTCACTCTTAGCACTTAGTTTTCATGTATTAATTCGAGTTTCCAATGTATTGTACAGATCACAACTTCACTTGAGCAAAGATGTTACAAGGATTTGCGAACTGAGCAATTTCAATCTGTAAGAATAGTCATGTCTATCTACAGGAAATTGTTGGTTTCGTGTAAGGAGCAAATGTGAGTTATATTTACCCATTTTAATTTGAAAAATGCCTCAACACTTGTAGTAAAAGCAATGGCATCTCAAAATGTAAAATGATCAACATGTGTAGTTTAGTCAAGAATTCGAAAGTGAAATTCTGATTTCATTAGTCTGGTATAAAAATTGATTAGTTGTTATGTGACAGGCCATTGTTCGCAAGCAGCTTGCTTAGCATCATACACATTCTACTAGATCAAACACGGCATGATGGTATTCGCATTTTAGGATGCCAAACTCTGTTTGACTTTGTGAATAATCAGGTAGGAATTTTTCATATTTTCTTTTTTCATGTTCAAGTTACAATATGTTTATTTCAAAAGTTCATTTTTGAAGGTTACTTATCTCTAACTTTTCATGTATATGGTTCAGAAATCCCTCACTAATTGAATATCTTTTCTGGTTTTGCAGAAAGATGGTACTTATGTGTTCAATTTGGACGGCTTGATCCCAAAACTTTGTCTTTTAGTTCAGGAAATTGGCGAGGCGGGAAGGATAGAATTGATACGTACTGCTGGGCTTCAGGCTCTCTCATCAATGGTAATATATCTCATGCCAATGAATGCAGTTTATTATGAAAAAATGTCTTGCAATGTGCTACGCAATATAATATGTTATTTGGTATGCATTGATTATAGAAATAATTATTGAGTACATAGAGACAGATGAACATGATAAATATTGAAATATATACTACAAGTTGTCCATCAATATCCAAATGTGCAACTGCAGCTGTGATATGATGCATGTTTTTGTCTTTTATCATGATCTCAAATTTTATATAATCCTATTTGATTGTCTTTTATCATGCATATTATTTTTTTATTGTTTTTTTTTTGTCACTAACTTGCTACCGTGCAGGTTTGGTTCATGGGTGAATTCTCTCATATTTCTGCAGATTTTGATACTGTAAGTTTACCTGGGATAATTTGGCCTTTTTTCATGTGCTTTTGCTTTGCCATTTTCATTATTGCTTGTCCATCTACACCTGTTTTCACATTCACTCTGCAACCTATGTTCTTTGAGGCTTGAGTGTTCACTGATTACTTTTTAAGCTATGTTACCCAAACTCTTTGTTTTTGCTCGAGTACCCATTTCAGATACTTGACAATCAGACAAGGGAATGCACTTGGACA
Source organism: Croton setiger (assembly GCA_948099555.1). NCBI lineage: Eukaryota > Viridiplantae > Streptophyta > Magnoliopsida > Malpighiales > Euphorbiaceae > Croton > Croton setiger. The sequence continues at coordinate 5,472 of CANUEY010002390.1, read as the reverse complement.
CTCCAGTTTAGAACAAAAAATGCAAACTTTTCAGAAAGTTTCCAAGCATGACACCCATTCCCGAGTTCTGTTGACAGAGCTTTTGAGTGGATAGATGTTGAAAAACCTTATGGAGAGAAATTTACGGAAATTCCAAATTCAACTACTTAACTTTCTTTCTGTCCACCATCTCAGCTGCATTGCTTAGAAATTCTTTGACATTTCTTTGTTTTTTTATGGCATCCATTTCTAAAGTTTCAGATATCCTTTCTTAGATTTCTGAGTCCTAGAAATTTCCAACAGTTCATGCTGCAGAATTTCTTAATTACTATTTAAGACAATTTCATTGTCTCTCTGTAAAATAGGTGGTTTCAGTTGTCCTGGACAATTATGAATGTCTACAGAATGAAGATGCAGGTGGTTTCCAGAGTGAAGATGCCCAAGATGATTCTCTTTCATCAAATACCCTAAGAAGGATTCCATCTTGGAGGAGAATCGTTAGTGAGCAAGGCGATGTTAACATATCTCAGTAATTCCTCTTTATCAATATTGAGAATTCTTTACATGATCCAATTCCTCATTTATTTCTCTCACATGTTCTCTTTTTTTTTTTTCTTTGCCATTGTGTAGGGAGGATTACAAGAATCCTACATTTTGGTCAAGGGTGTGCCTGCATAACATGGCACAATTGGCAAAGGAAGCTACTACAGTCCGACGTGTCCTCGAGTCATTGTTCCGATATTTTGATGATGGTGACCGTTGGTCCCCAGACCATGGCCTTGCTCTTTATGTCCTGCTGGATATGCAGTCAATAATAGAGAAAACTGGTACAAATTTTTTTGCTTTTTCATAGAAATGTTTCCTTTAGAGTTTAAGTTGTTTTTATTTCACTTTTTTTTTTTTTTTTTTTTTTTTGAGTTGGGGTGAGGGATTTGAACCTTGCCGGTGGTGTAAATGCACTTGCTAGCAGACTATGCCTTGGTTTCCAGAGTTATTTTCATCATTTTGAATTCCTTTTGGATCCCTTTTATGTAGCAAATTTTTTGATCAACTTACAGGACAAAAAACACACTTTGTATTATCCATCTTAATTAAGCACCTTGATCACAAGAATGTTCTTAAGAAGCCCAATATGCAACTAGACATTGTCAATGTTGCAACCAGCCTTGCTCGACAAACCAAGGTTCAACCATCTGTGGCTATAATCGGTGCATTGAGTGATATGATGAGACACTTGCGCAAAAGCATACATTGCTCACTTGATGATGCTGACCTTGGGAAGGAAGTAATTGAATGGAACCGTAAGTTCCAAGCCGCAGTAGATGAGTGCCTTGTGCAGATATCCTTCAAGGTACACTCTTATTGTCTGAAATCCTTGGGACAACTAGGCATCTAATAATGCCTTATATATCAGAAATTTGATTGAAATGTTCAGTTGGTTTTATTAAAAGTCAAAGTTATTATTTCAAAATTCATGATATATGAACAGTTGGTCTCATATAATAACTCTGATTTTCTATGCTGAAGCTATTATAGTAACTTGAACATAATAAATATAAATGTGTGAGCCTAATACATAATTTAACACTTGAAGTTTCACTGAATTCCGGAATGGAACCCTAAACTTTGCGAGCGATCATTTTAGCACCTAAAGTTTCGCGAGTGACTGATTTAGCACCTAAAGTTGTTAAAAACTGAACGAATTAGCACTTGACATGTCTACATGGCTTACAACCTGCATGTTCAAATGGTTGCTAAAGCTGATTCTTTCTGGTTGCAGGTTGGAGATGCTGATCCTATCCTTGATGTTATGGCTGTGATGTTGGAGAATATGCCAGGCATTACTGTCATGGCCAGAACCTTAATTTCTTCCGTTTATCGTACTGCTCAGATAGTGGCTTCCCTGCCAAATTTGACATATCAGAACAAGGCAAGAGTGCTTTATTTAAACTTTAAGAATCTAATTGTTCCTAAGCTTATGAAAATTGTCTACAAATTTTTTCTCATTTTCTACTTATATTTTATTTTTCTTCAACTCTGTAGGCTTTCCCTGAGGCATTATTTCATCAATTACTTCTGGCTATGGTCCATGAAGACCATGAAACTAGAGTGGGTGCACATCGCATTTTTTCCATTGTTCTCGTCCCATCTTCTGTTTGTCCTCGTGCTCCTCCTGCTACAGCTATTGGTGCTTTTACTGTTTCAACTACAGCTTCTGTTCCTGTTCCCAATAGACCTACCAATATCCAAAGGATGCTATCAAGAACTGTATCTGTGTTTTCTTCTTCTGCTGCACTCTTTGAAAAGTTGAAAAAAGAAGAGCATTCTTTTCCCCAAGAAAAAGTTCATGAAGAGAAAAAGGAGAAAGTTATACCTAATGAAGCTCCATTAGCTAAAAATCCTTCCATGCTCAACAGGTTAAAGTCTAGTTACAGCCGAGCTTATAGCACGAAAAGGAATCCAAATCAACCACCTGTTCCTGTAGCAGAAGAAGAGGTGCCCCCAATCAAGTCACACAAAGAACGGGTATTTATATATCTTCTTGCCATTCAAGAATTCCTTAAAAATAGCATTTTTGCATCATTTATTAACCTCAATCCAAAATGATGAGTTTTGTCTTTGGTTAAACAAAATATCTGTGGCAGATACTTTCTCTTAGATTGAGCAGTCGCCAGATTACCCTTCTGCTTTCATCAATTTGGGCACAATCCTTGTCTCCTCTTAATAGTCCTGTGAATTATGAAGCAATTGCTCACACCTACAGCTTGGTGTTGCTATTTTCCCGAAACAAGGTATTGCACCCTTTACTATAGTTCTGTTCAGATTAATTATATTGAGAAATGAGTTATCTTTGTCTAAATCGCAATAACAATGTCTCTTTGTTAATATTTTTGACGCCCATTTCAGGATCTCTCGTTTGTTTTTTAACACTCAAATTAGTGTTCTTTATTTTGAATTTTTTTTCTCTCAGTCCTTCTTCCATTAAGAATTCCGTTTAAAGTTTTGTTATGATTTGACAACTTCATTTTCCTATCTTAACTTACCCTTTTTAATGGGATTTCACTTTCTTCATCAAATTTATTTATGATTCTTTCTTTCTGTCGAGCAGAACTCCAGCAATGAGACTTTAATTCGCAGTTTTCAGCTGGCATTTTCTTTGAGGGGCTTTGCTCTTGGCGGAGGTAGGACCAACATCTCAAATTAATCACAAATCACTCTTTTATATGTTATTTAGCAATCGTAATTTGGCCATATATGCTCATAGTTAGATGACAAAATTAGTCTTAAATCTAGTATATTTGACAAATATCAAAGTTATGCTACATAATCACCAACCTTCTTACCAGTGTGATGAACCAGATTGCAATGATTTATTTTTGGGAGAAGTCCTATAAAGCCCTTGAAATTTTATACTTAATCCTATAAAGCCCTTGACATTTTACATAATTAACTAGTTAGTCCTTGTATGGTTAGAAATAAACCAATTAGTCCCTCAGGTATTACTTTGTTAGACTATTCAATTGATGAAGCTTTATTACTTTTACAGGGCCATTACAGCCATCATGCCGACGTTCCCTCTTCATCTTGTCAACATCTATGATTATCTTTGCATCAAAAGCCTTCAACATCCCTCCTCTTGTTTCTTGTGCTAGAGCTACAATTACAGACAAAACAGTAGGTGTTCAATATTTGATATACACACTTTAAAGTTTACAAAATAATATACATCTTATCAAACATATTTTCTATTACCACTTCTTGTAACAGGCTGATCCATTTCTGAAACTGGTCGACGAATGCAAGTTACAAGCTGTTAACAACCTGCCAGGTCCAAGAAAAGTTTATGGATCTAAAGAAGATAATGAGGACGCTGTGAAGTCACTTGCTGCTATAGAAATAGCAGAGACCCAAACAAAAGAATCATTTGCTAACATGATTGCAAAGTTCACCGGAACATCAACACAGGTAACCGTCACTTAAAGTTTGTTACTTTGTTGTCACTAATATTTTAATTATGGTGGGAGAACTGAAAATATAGATTTTTTCACAGAAAGACTGTACCTTAAAGGAGCAGTTGCTTAAAGACTTTGTACCAGATGATGTGTGTCCTCTGGGAGCTGATTTGTTTACGTCTATACCAGAGCAAACATCGGAGCCGGTGTCAGAAAACAAAGGGTCTGAGAAGGTGATCGACTTTTTTCTATTTTATTTCTTCCTTTTCCTATTTCTGTTGAACTTTTCTCCCCTAATGTACATAATGAGGTAAATGCAGGCTGAGCCTCTACTATTCTCACTAGACGATAGCCTTTTACCTATTGCAACCGAAGGTCAAACTGATCGTGGTATCCAGCTGAGCCCAGAACTCCCTGCACTTCTGAGCGTTGGGGATCTTCTAACTGCCGTAAGTTGTGCTGGGTCATTTTTGTAAATGTTATCGTAAATACAGACATATAATGCAAGGATATTCATGGTACTTCCCTAAGTGATTTTGATTCGTGAACTCAAATACCTTGACCAAAAGTCATCCTCAAGGATGATCAGTTTCAGTGCAAGAATATAGCAAACCAGAATGAACCCATTTCTTCTGGTTCAGTTTTGTAATTGTTTTAATTTGTGGTGCACGCAGGTTTCAGAAACAACCTATCAAGTTGGAAGATTTTCGGTCTCAACTCCTACTGACATGCCTTACATGGAAATGGCTGGAAATTGTGAGGCCCTTTCTGCAGGAAAGCAGAAAAAGATGTCTGATTTAATGAGTTCTCAACAAAAGCAAGAAAGTCTGATTAAAGTATCTGCTTATGAACATAACCAAGTTAAACAGACGCCAACGAGTTTTCAGTTTCAGCAGGTTTGCTTTCTTGTTCTTCTTTAGTCATGACATCTGAGATTATGTTCAAACAATAGTGTCCTTGATGATCCATGGTTTAAACAAACTTTTTTTTCCTTTAAGCTCTACAAGTCAAGGGGTAAAATTAGAAATTTTGTGACAAAAGTTCATTCTCCTCAAAATTTGCCTTTTCTTTTCTATGTAAAACTAATGGAGATATATGATTTCAACGATTTTGATGTATTCTAGTTTAGATGCTTTGAAGCTATCTGATTTTTAAAAATTTCTGAAACTGCAGTCTGGAAACCCGTTCCTCGACCAAAATTTCGGTCCAAATGCATTCAACCCTGCCTCTACTGGTTTGTTGCTTTGTGCAACCGAGTTTCAGTATCACCAACAATTTCAGTTGCCGGCAACAAGTCCTTATGACAACTTTCTGAAGGCTGCCGGTTGTTGATTCTGTAAAAAAAATTTAACAGCTCTCTCAGAACACAAGTCTCAGACTCTGCAGTGGAGTTTAGGAAGTTGAAATGTCTTCTGGGGATGGAACCTTTGTACGTATATATATATATATATATATATATATATATATATATATATATATATATATATATATATAAGATAGCTCTCTCTAACAAAATCAATAATGAATCTCTCTAGTATGT
>CANUEY010002363.1:0-11761 GCA_948099555.1 Croton setiger | reverse complement strand
GAAATTGTAATTTCGGCTAACGTACCCTACCCGCTTACCCAAAATCTTTTGGTTCGGATTTTTGTGCCTTATCCAAATTTTAAAACGGAGTCAATCTTTTTGGTTTTCTTAAAAACCGGTTCCCGATATGGGTGGCGACTCAAACAAAACAATTTTTTAAGACCGACTAGTTCGGCAATCAACCAAAAACGGCTTTTATCGCCTTAACCGGTTTTCAAAGCGAAAACCGAACCGAATACTTTTTGAAATGAATCAAACCGGAACTTTGAAAAAACCCTTTTGATCATAAAAGGAAGACCGACCGTCGGTGGTTCGACCGGTTCTCAAAATCGGGCCGTCTACAATATGGCTCGGGCATTCTTGGAAAAATATTTCACTTCTTCCAAAGCTGCTTTTATTCATAGGGAATATATGACATTAGCCAACGAGTTAGAGAAAGCCTTTATGACTATTGGGAGAGGTTCAAGAGGTTTTGTGCGGCTTGCCCACAACATGGGATGTCAGACCAATCTATAATCTAGTACTTCTACGAGGGAATGACTGATATGGAGAGGAAGATAATAGATGCAGCAAATGAAGGAGCCTTGGTAAAAAAAACTCCAGCTCAAGCTAGAGAAATTATAACTACTATGGCTGCCAATTCGCAGCAATTTGGGTGTACTGAGGAACCTTTAAGGAAAATTACCAGGTAAATACTTATTCTGTGGAGGATAGACTAGATAAACTAACTTTTATGTTTGAAACTTTTGCTGCAAGTTTTAAAGCTCATACGAATGTATGTAGACCATGCAATTCACCTGATCACCCAACAGACATATGTTATCAAGTGCAGGATGATTAAAAGCAAGTGAATGCTATGGGTGGATTTTCCTGACAGCCCCAAAGGCAATACAATTCATTTCTAAGCTCGTCCAATGAAGGGTGGAGAAAACAGCAAAATTATGGCTATGGGAATAGGCAACCAAATTTACAAAGTTACCAATTAGCTAGACCACCTCCTTAATAAGTTTGTCCCCCGGAAATACCATTGGAAGATATTGTAAGGTCACTTGCCACTTCTCAACAAGAATTCCAGCAAGAAACAAGAAAGGGAATGCATAATATAGAACAACAAATTAGTCAACTTGCATCTTCCTTGAGTCGATTGGAAATGCAAGGGAAGTTTCCTTCCCAAACAGTGATAAACCCTAGGGAAAATGCAAGTATGATAACTTTGAGAAGTGGTAAAGAGCTAAACACAGCAGCCCCTAAAAAAGACAGCAGCAACTCTGAGGAAGAAGCTGAAAAAGAGGTAGAAATTCACTGAAATAGGCCTTCCAAACAGGCTGAAGTTTAGCAACCCCGAACGCTTACTGTACAGCCCCTATTGTGACACCACAAACCTTAACCTACGTCGTTCCGACGTCATTACATGCATTTCAGACATTTTTAATTAAAATGCATTATCATTTGATATGATCTATGAGACGAACATGATTTGAAAATGGTAATATATGAATTAGAGATGTTAAATAAAATATGTTTTAAGTTCGTTTATCGTCGAAAGACATAAACGGAGCGGGTTTTTGGCTCGCGCGATCGGAAAATGTCGGAAACGCGCAATATTTTAAAGTAAATGATTTGGATATGTTTTGAATATGATAATATATGATTTGAATGAGAAATAAAAGCTATGTTATAGGCTCGTTTGCCGTCGAAAGACACAAACAGAGCTAATTAGGGTTTTCGAACTCGCGAGATCGGAAAATGCCGAAATCGCGTAAAATATGAGCCAAATGATTTTGATATGTTTTGACATGTGTATGAATATGTTTTAAAGAGTTTTGGAACCCTAATTGTGAGACAAAGTCGTACGGTTTTGGTTCCGCAAAAATCGTCGAGCTTCGGACTCGGTTTAGGGCACCGAGCGAACCGCGACCACTTTTCGGATTGCGATTTTTACGAAACTTCAGACACGTGTTATACTTATTATTTTGGAACTAAAATGTATTTGAAATGGTTGCTGGAATGATTTTTTAGGCTAGATTTAAGGTTTGTAAGATTTGAAGAAAAGGAAGAAGAAAACCTAAGGAGTAAGTTATGTTTAAAAGGGATAAACTTGAAATTTTAGTGTGCAAATAGACTAAGCTGCTGCTGGACTAATTGCTGGATGTGGGACAGGCTGTGTTAAGCTAAAATTAAGGGCTGGATGTGTGAAAGGAAGATAGAACACGAAATTGGAAGTGAGAGGAAGAAGAAAGAGAAAGAAAAGGGAAAGGGAAAGGAAGAAAGAAAAGAAGAGAAAAATTAAGGAACCATAAGGAAATCTTTCCATTCAACTGTTTTGACATGTTTTTAGGTTGCATATGAAGTGATTTGAAGTGTTAAATTGGTTAGAAAAGGGCTGGAATTCGTGTGAGAAGAGGAACAAAATTCTGGGTAGAAATTATAGAGGCAGTTTTGAGGTTGCTACTTTGGAGGATTATAACTTCCAATTGGTGAAGCCTATGTGAGTTTTGGCTATATGAGTTTGTAAAAGGTATGTTTTTCTAGAGATCTGTCATTTTAGTTTGCCAGAAAACCACCGGAGGTGGCCGAAAAAGTTGCTGGAAGTTGGGTTGAGAGTTAGGAAAATTCTGGGTTCTGGGTGAGCAGTGTTGAGGAGCCAACTTTGAGGAGTTATATCTTTTGATCCAGAAGATTTCTGGGAATTTGGCTTTGATGGTTAGCTAGAGGGTGTGTAGAGGAAGAGAAAAGTGGTCTTAGTTGGCCGGAAAGCCACCAGAGGAGGACGTAAGGTCGTCGAGAAGTAGGCTTGAGAGACTGGTTTTCTCGGTAGGAAGGCAGGCGGGACAGGCGGGCTAGCACGCGGATCAAAATGACACCAAGGGCATGCGTTTTGATCCAGGCACGAGGCACGCAGGGGGGACTGCGGGCTGGCCATACGACGCCGTTTTGGGTAAATATCATTTCTGGTGCCTGGATTTTGGTAAACCCTGTTTTGAACCCCTGAACTTTAAATGTTTTTGCATTTTAGTCCAACAGCATAAATTTTAGATTGTTTTCAATTTAGTCCAACAGAATTAACTTTTGATTTTTGCAATTTGACCCCTGTAGTTTCTGGAACTTTGCAAAATGGCCCTTCTGGGCAGATTTGGTAATTTTGGATAATTACATTTTGGTCCCTAAATTTTTAATAATTGCACTTTTGACCCGGAAACTTTTATAAATTATGTTTTAGCCCTTCCAGCCTAATTTCGACGTCCTAAACCCGTTTTTTATGTCAGAAATTTATTTTGAGATCGTTTTGAGGCTGAAAATCAAGATTTAAATGTTTGGTTAAAGAATTTAAGTATGAAATTGGTTTTAATTATTTGTTTGGTTTATTTAAACTTGGATTTGGTTTTAATAATTATAATTATTCTTCATTATAATTATTATATGGAAAATTGAGATTTTATAAATATGTTATTATGTTATGAAATAAGTTTTAAATGGGAAATATAAGGATTTAATTTTAAACATAGATAACACAGTGATTAAATAAGAAATCATGCATCATAGCACATATAGATGATTTATTTGATTAATTGAATATCGTTGCTATGCTATGCATTATAGGAGTGTCGAGTCCTCGAGCAATGCGGGGTGAATTACCCGAGACCCAACCGAGCTCACAGCAATACGGTAAGTGTTAAACCCACTTACTTATATGTGTAGAAATGACTTTGTAAGATTGTCAAATATGTTATATTGAATTTTCTGGACCGGTATTGGAGCCCGGTCATCTATGATATATGAAAATGAGATATATAGTATTATTGAGTTGTCTGGACCGGTACTGAAGCCCGGTTACTTAGAGATATTTGATATATGAATTGTGATGTTTGTGGTTCCTGAGTCGGTCCTGAAATCCAACCAGTTGAGTTATTTGATAAGGAATCCGAGGGCCACCCGAGTTCACAGCAGTGAGGTAAGTGCTAAAACCACTTACTTATATGTGATTGATATGAACTTTGTGACATTGCCAAATATGTTAAATTGAGCTGTTTACACTGGAACCGAAGTCTGGTCATCTATGGGGTATGAAACTGCTATTATATGTTTTGGATATATTGTTTGGATCGGTACTGATGGCCGGTCAATTGGATATATGTGATATATGAAATGTTATGTTTGTGGTTCCTGAGTCGGTCCTGAAATCGACCAGTTGAGTTAATTGATCTCGTTTATATGATATATATACATGTTATTGTTAACCGGTAATGAATCCCGGTCATATGATTATATGAAGCATGACGATATAACAAGTATGATCTACAAGTACATGTTCACAGAACTTAATTATGGCCGTTGTGATTATCGTAGCCAGTGTTTGTAGATTTCATGTGTGAGAAACTACGGTTTCCTCTATGATTTGACGGACAGGCCTACTGGTCCTATATGTTATAGAAAGACCTACGGGTCCTATACGATACAAAATGATCTGGTGTATATTGCATAATAAAGGTTGATTCACGAATCCCTTTTTGATTGACGATATATTCCGGTCTTATAGGTTTGTTGGCCAGCTATGGTTACTGATATGCCGTGAAATTTTCGGGGTAACACTTGGTCGATAAATCACAACTAAAGAAAAAGAAATGACATGTCATTAGGCATTTTAAGAGATGATTTGATATAAATGTTATATATGACCTAATATTGAGCAACGTTGATATGTCTTTGATGAATTGCCTTATTTGATATATGATATTTCTTTGCTTAGCACTTGCTGAGTATTCGACTCACACAAATCACACCGTGTCTTTTCTGGTCTGCTATTTGATATTGCTATGTTATGAAACGATGAATATGATCTGGAATCATGTTATTTTGAGAAGTTATGATTAACCAAATTACATGTCTGGTTTATATACTATGTTTACATTTGTATATGAACATGTGTTAACTAATATGGATATGAAAAGTAACATAGATTATAGTATCTGTTATTATTTGGATAAGAGGAGTACTAAGAGATAAATTCCTTTGACAGGTTTTGTTTAATATTTTTGCAATTTTGTTTTATTGATTTGTTTATATATTTTGCACTTATTGAGTTCGCAACTCATTAAATTGCCTTTACATGATTCCAGGTTTCCTTGGGGCAACTGACAGCGTCAGTTCCGTCATCATTCCTCTTGGTCGGTCAGCCGAAACTTAGGATCTCTCTCTCGCATTTCATCATTAGAATCATCCTATCATGTAGATTTTTGTCATATGGTTTGTAACATATTAATAATGCCTATCATTAAACAAATATGTGATATAGTAAATAAAGTATGACATGTCATATGCATGGTGGACGACATTGCATTACATATAGAGTTATTATGTGCTAATAGTGCTTGTGTGTTGTGATATAGTAAATAAAGCATGTTATGTTCGAATATGCTTATAGTGCAGAGTAAGACAGGATTAACCAGAAGTAAAGGTAAAATAGAAGAGATGCCATATGTTATACATGTAAGATATGAATGACATGATTATGTATGTTGTGAATATGTGAAAGACGTTAACATGTTTAAAGAGTAATAGCAATATGTTATATATTTTGGTTATGTTTATAAGTCATATGTTCTATTAATAAAGTTTTGGGATAAATAGGTTATTGGTTTGTAATTAAAGGATTGTAATACGTTATGTTTGATATTTGGTTCATGCTTTTGGTTATATGTTTGTTAATGTTTGAATTGGACTTAGGTAAAAATGAGAATTAAAATGTTAAAAAAAATGGCATGTTTTATAACGTAAGGTATAAGAGAGGACGTTACACCTATTCCCTGAGAGATTGGGCAAAACAAGGAAAGAGTGTGAAGAGAAAGACATCTTGGAGACTTTCCCCAAGGTGGAGGTGAATATCCCGTTGTTGGATGCTATTAAGCAAATACCCCGATATACAAAGTTTCTCAAGGACCTTTGTACCAACAAAAGGAAGATAGATAGTGTTGAAAAGGTAGAGATGGGTGAAGTTTGCTCCACCATGATTCAGAGGAAAAAACTTCCACCAAAGTGTAAGGATCGAGGTATGTTTCCTTGTAAAATAGGTAATGTAGGGATTAACTTATTTATGTGTGATTTAGGAACTTTTATAAATGTCATGCCTTTATCTATTTACTCATCTTTCAAGGGTTGTCCCTTGAAAGAAACGCATATAGATAGGTCTATAGTGTACCATGTGGGATTGTTGGAGGATGTTTTGGTCCAAGTAGGTAATTTAATTTTTCCAACTGATTTTTATGTACTTAATATGGAGGATGATAAATCCTCAACCACAGTTGATTTGTTACTTGAAAGACCTTTCGTTTGCACTGCGAGGATTAAAATTGATGCCTGTGAAGGAACATTATCCATAGAGTTTAATAGTGAGAAAGTTCAATTTAATGTTTATGAGGCTATGAAGTACCCTAGTGATGTCTCTAGTATGTGTTGCATTGATGTTATTGATCATTTAGCGCAAGAAGTTTTTGATTAGATGCTGTTGATGAGCTTGACTTAGTGCTTTGCAGGAACATTAATATGGACAACATTAAAGAGCTTGAAGAGACCTTTTTAATTAAGGAAGATATGCAGGAAATTGTGCACGGGATGGAAGCAAAGCAGCCCCTAACTAACAGCCACAACCGAGTTGATTTTCCTCTTCACCAAGAGAAACTTTTACCATCTATGTTGTAAGCACCAGAATTGGAGTTGAAACTACTGCTCGATCACTTGAAATACGCCTTTCTAGGTGATGGAGATACACTTCCCATAATTATTTCAAGTAAGCTTAGTAGGGCTAAAGAAGAAAGCTTGGTTCGGGTTCTTAGAGAGTACAGGGAAGCTATAGTGTGGATGATAACTGATATTAAAGGGTTAAGCCCCTCAACTTGCATGCATAGAATTCTATTGGAGGAGGGTAGTAAACCCGCAAGAGGTGCTCAAAGGCGTTTGAATCCACCTATGATGGAAGTAGTCAAGAATGAGATACTGAAGTTGTTAGATGCTGGTATGATCTACTTGATCTTAATAGCAAATGGGTGAGCCCTGTACAAGTAGTGCCAAAGAAGACAGAGATTACTATGATAGAGAGAGCGCTGAAGGAGAGTGTAGACGCACAGTAATCAATTCCTCCCTTGATCGAGAGGGTTTTTCGCATGTTTCGTTCCGGTTTTCTTTTTCAAAGAAAGAATTCAAAGGTTCAAAAAGGTTCGGTTTTGGAAACCGAATACGGGTTTAGGCGATAAAAGCCGTTTTGGATGTTTGCCGAAGCTAGTCGGTCTTAAAAATCATTTTGAGTCGCCACCCATATCGGGAACCGGTTTTTACAAAAACCACGAAAATTCTTTTGACTCCGTTTTGAAAAATTGGATAAGGCACAAAAATCCGAACCAAAGATTTTGGGTAAGTGGGTAGGGTACGTTAGCCGAAATTACAATTTCGACTAACGCCCGGTAAAAACCGGCCTCCAAAAAACCAATTTGATTTTCCAAGCTTTAAAGTTAAGACTATAATTTTGAAAAGCCGCTATCGATGTTCCTAATCGGTGATTAAAATCATTTGCTAAAAAGACAATACAGAAAGCATTAAATTGCGCGAATTTAAATTGCGGAAAAATAAATCAACCCTTAAATCTAAATTATTCTTTCTCCGATTTCTCGGAGAAAATAATTACAAAACCGAATCTCCTAAAATACATTCTACCCAATATAATCCCGAAAGTAAACCCGGCGCCCAAAATAAGCAATTTAAAGCAGTTTATGAAAAATTACAGTTTAGTACCTAAACTTTACAAAAATTACAATTTAGTCCCCGGAGGGAAAAATTGTAATTTAAACATGCAATTGAACATTAAATTGACCTCAAACAACAAGTAAAAACATAACAAACATTTTATCAAACATTTATACACAACATTTGAAAAAAATTACAAATAAGTCCTCGGACTTTGCAAAAATTACATTTTTGCCCCTGGACGGGAAATTATTTGATTTTAGCATGAATATCACAACAAAACTACAAATCGACACTGAAAATCTACCCAACACATCAAAATTGACTTTTTGAGAAAAGTTTGCAAAATTACATTTTAGCCCCTGAATTTTGCGTAATTACAAAATTGCCCCAAAAGTTGTTTTCTTATTACAAATGTGTCCCAAAAAACTATTTTGAATATTTGAATGAAACTGAATTATCGTTTTGGTAAAAATTTGGAAAATTACCAAATTAGCCCTTGAATTTACAAAATTTACACTTTGGTCCTCAAAGTTTTGAAAATTTCAATTAGGTCCTTCTTTTGCAATTTTATCTAAAACAATCCCATTTTTATTGGAAAAAGCTTAACATTCAATTAAATTTGCATACTTGGAAGTTTGAAATAAATGATACAAAATTTGCAAATTGGTCCCTATATTTTACAATATTTACCAAACTGCCCCTACACACATTTTGTTTCATCCACACACTGCCTCAACATGTTTATGCTATTCACAGTAGGTCCTCTATGCATATTTGACTTTCTGGAGTAAATGTTGCATGTTTAAACAACCAATGAAGCATTAGAATAGCAACTCCCATTCATCTCATAGCAACTACAAGGATTATAACATGCATATAGTCATTCATGGCAGCAAGACACACAACAGGCTGGGCCAGGCATAATCTGGACACTGGAACAATTCATCTCACATAATATCCTAGTTTAACCTTATCGACATCCATTAGGGAAGTAAATCAACAGCATATAATTACAAACTGGGAGTGCCTATAAGCCTTAATGAGGGACTGAACAGAATTAATAAAAAAAAAGGAAATGCAGGAAATGGGAACCAACAATAGGCAGACTGGAACTAGAAGGCCATACAGTAGGTATGCATTATCCCTTGATGACAAGGGGGAACATTAACCAGAGCTTAAAACTTGTGAAGTTTGAGCACAGAACAGATATTAAACAAGACCCTACATCACAACTCAAAACAGAACAAGCCAATATGAGTGTCCACACAGCATGCAAGTTTGACAGCATACAGTCCCATAACTAAACAGAAACTCCTTGAACAATATAGACACTGAATTTGGCAACAGATGTGATTATCATCAATGTACATTCTAACTACTTTAGTCACATCAGAACCACCTTTATGCATGCTGTGATTGTATTAACTGGACTCAAGCACCAAGGGATCTCACATTATACTCATAACCTCATGCCATAACAATCAAACAAACCAAATTATCAGACCAGAAGAAGAATATTATATAGAGATCCCAACATGTCATATACAATAAGCAGGAATAAACTAAACTTGAATCATCAAAAGAGGAACATACCATTTGAACCAGAGAAACAGATTAGGAACATGCTACAGGAACAATGTAGACAGCAGATAATCAATACCCAAAAATGAAACCTGGGAGGCCACACAACGCACATACATTCTAACATGCTGATCAATAAATAAAGGGACCTTAGTAGATTCAAGAGTTTGATAAGAGAATAATGATGAATCTAAATGGCAACAAGAAACTGGCTGACTGTTTATCAACAAAATGCACATCCAAAATTGGATTCACATTGATCACATCCTACACAACCTATATGTCATTTACAAGAACATACTTCTCCATTATTCATGAATGACCTATACTGACCAAAATGAAATGTCCCACTCTGCTAGAGCAAACTGAAAACAGCTGAGGTCATTAGATGCAGGACACTAGGCAGTGAAGCCTTATCTTAACAACAACATGGCAAATTAGTTAGTCTTTAGATGCAATCCTAGCTATACACCAAATACACAATCTAAGCAGCATCCTTCAGTATCAACATGGCAGCTAAAGCATTCCAAACCATAAAAATAACAGTAGCATGAAGACCCTTTAAACAAAAACCTTAAACACATGACAGAATCAGCATTATTGATTTGAGTCATTTTTCAAAAAGATAATAAGCTGTAAGAGGTGATAATCTGGGGCAAATCCACAGGAGTAGATACTACATGACTTACATTGGAAACCAACACCTATAGGAACTAACAGAAAGAAAGGCAGCAGCAGTACCTACAGCTTAGAATCAGTGATCTCCCTACTTAATTTTGGCAACCCAAATATGAATACTACTGCAAAGGTGAAGAAAAGCTCACAACATTAATTTGCAATGCTGAAACAACATTAGACATTTAAAAGGGGGGAAACAGCAGCACTCTCAAGCAGAAGTAATATCACAGACTGCTCACATCAATAACCCAATTCCATCATCATGTGAACACAACTGAAATATCCCATACAGTAATAAGGAACCATTTTAAGCCATTATTTTGACATTCAGACAAATAGACAACAGAAACAACAATTACCAACAAATCAACACAGCAGGAATAGACAAGACTATAAATATGCAGGGAATGCAATTCCCACAGAAGTTCTGTATGTAATCTAGGGATCATACAACATCTAATAACCAATGAACTTTGCAACATGTGACTGAAATCATACCTATCATATATAAAAGATAGCTCAATAGAGGCAACAGACCAGAAATACTAACCTAAGATCCATGCATTTATTGACATTGAAAGCAAATTACCATAAACAGCTCAAATGAAACCGAAAAAGACAACAGAAACAGTTAAACTGGATTAACCAAAATTACATAAACAGAAACTGATGATTAAGCAACCAAACACCAGAAATTAACTTAATTCTCAACCATATACAATCATTACAATCGAATTATGATGAGGCAATTAAAGAAAATGCACAAATGGAAAACAAAAACACAGGAATTTCAAAAATACCTCGATCAGAGCTTTCTCTTTATTGCTGTCCAAAAAAAACTTTACATCCAGTATTCAATTACATCAGATTTCAATTAAATCCTATACTAATTGTGTGTATATCTCTCAATTTCTCCAAACCCCTCTCACTAGAACCCTAATTGGGAAAAATCCCAATTCGATGCCCTAACTCCTAGTCCAGTAACCTAATTCATCAAATCAGAAAACCTAACCCCTTTGATTACATGGTTGGCAACCTCAAACACTCTTAATCGATCCCCAAATTTACAGAAACAAAACCCTAGTTTTGAAGACTTACAGTTTTCTCTCCCCAGGATCTCGATCCCCCAAAAATTGCCAACCTCCTCGTCTGTAGCCTCTGCTTCCTTTTAAAGTGCCTCCCTCCTTGCTCCCCAAGGCTGACCGTGTGGCCTTGGCGTGGCCACGATCCTCCCTGTCAGCAGCCGCCTTCCCCAGTCTCTTCGAGACTTTTTCCTTGCAAAGTCTTTAATTTCTTCTCTCCACTTGATTGATTTTCGTCGCCTTCAGCCGCCTGAAGGTCCCTTCAGTGTCAGGCTTCTCTCTCTTTCATTATTTCGCTCTCGTTCGATCTCAACTTCCCACTGTTTCGTCTGGTTTCGTCGATCATCTCCTCCCTCGATTGTCTGCTAGGGTTTCGATCGAAGGCTCAGCCTTTGATCCATTTTCTTTCCTTTGATTTTATTTTTTTTGTTTCTTTCGTTAACAAAACGACGCCGTTCTGGCAAATAACATCATAAACCCTTCAAACTTTTAAAAATTAGAAATCCGCCCACAGAACTTTCTTCCGCCTTTCAATTTCGTCATTCCCCTCTTTTCTCTTCCTATAAACTTTCAATTTCTTTCAATTTAGTCCTTTTCTTTAATTTTCTTTAAATTAATTCAATTAAACCCCTTTTAATTAATTTTTCAAATTAATAAAAATTATAAACACAACATATATTTCA
>CANUEY010002331.1:0-49494 GCA_948099555.1 Croton setiger | reverse complement strand
TATATATATATATATATATATATATATATATATATATATATATTATAATTAAAATATAATATATATTCAATATTTTTAAAAATATGTAAAAAACAAAATAAATGATATAATATTTTAAAAAGTAAGTAAATAACTTTTTTTATAATTACATTTAGGTAAATTAATTTTTACATATCATCAGTATATTAATTAATTTTATTTTTTTACAATTACTTTTATACTTCCTATTTTTTATATACGATCAGTATAGGAATAAATTTTGACATATACTATCTGTATGTAAATTAATTTTTACATATAAATTGATTCTTTGTAATAATTATATTTATACTCCTATATTATTTTTATCAGTATGAAAATTTATTATTTATTATATAATAATTTACATACTAATAGTTTATTTACATATTTTTTTATAATTGTTTACATACTGATTTTAATATGTAAATCAGTATAAATATTGATATTTATATACCCAACACATATAAATCAATATATAAAAATCAATATATAAATTGAATTTTACATATTCACAAGTATATAAATTTTATTTTTACATTCAAACACTTAAACAATAAATTTTTCAACATTTTAATCCATAAAAGAACCTAAATGAAAATATTAAGAAACTTTAAGTACTAAAATGTAAATGTGCAAAGTGAACATCTTTTCTTCTCTTATTTCCTCTTGTCATTGTTGCCGTCACTGTTGGAGCAGACGCGGCTACCACCTGAACTTGAGCTTAAGGAACCATGCTGGAATCACGTCAGTAGTAGGATTTTTGTCGAAAACCAATCGAAAATCCTTTGGTTCTCGACTAAATCACGATGAAACATTCTTGATTCATTTGGTTTCAATGGCAACGATTTGAAATTGCGATCGCGTATTTAGCTCGCTTCCGGTGACCCAACGTTGGTTCTAAGGGTACTGGATGAGTCACCAACGCGAGAGGTTTTGCCGGTACCCTCCAATTGATAGATGGACACTTCCAAATGTTGAGATGACGGCAGCGGAGGTACTATGTCCGGTGATGGTTTCTCTAACAAGCCGTCTCCAACCTAAAAAAATTAATATTTAATAATTATTTAATTTTTAATTAATTTATTTATTATTTTAACAATGAAAAGAGTATTTTAGTATTAAAAATAATGAATTTGCTATTTAATTAATTTGAGAAATTATGCTATTCACTACACAAACAATATTGTAATTTACTTAGCCATAAAAATTAAATACCAAAAAGTTGACAACGGGAGTTAAAAGGATTAGCGGATCATCCAACTCGAACATGTAATTTAATGGCCAGACACAATGTTAATGGATTTCATTTCATAAAAACATATTCCTTTTCAGATGATTGGAAAATCAATTCAAATCAGAAACAATTGTTAACAATTTATTTCAAGAGTGGATCAACAAAATGCAGTTTTCCAAACCACCAAGATCTGCCATTTCCTTTGCAAAAACACAGAAAAAGGCTGTATGTAGTGTGCTCGCTACATCTAAAATGTTCATACAAGTTCATATTCAATAAATAAAAAATGACTACTACACTTATTGCAATACCCATTTTACAGGTGAAAATTGCTGACAGTATTATAACATGATAGGTAAACATCAAATTTTGATCAAAAAACTAATCAAGATTCTAACATTGATCCTCTAGATGATATTCATCTGCATCGCTGTATAAACTTGTTTACTTCTTTTAACTTGACACAGAATCAACGGATATCATCCTTGTTCCAGAAGAAGACTTACTCCATTATTTCCTGTCCTTTCATATAAACCTCAGAGTGCTTTAAAATCTAGATTCTGAAGGAGCTTGCCCTGGAAAACAGGAAAATTAACCATTGCATTTCCCTTTCCTCAATAAATTATACAAATTTACCCAACTTGATTCGGAAACAGAAACAATGAAGTGTCTATCATTGCCTATAGCTCTTCAAATGTGGATCATCACGGAGACCAAGTTTAGAGAGAACAAAGCAGTAAGAATCCCAGTCGGTCCTTCGCAAATACTTCAATAGCTTCTTTCTTTTTTGCACCATTTCTTGAAGACCTTTTCTGGAGTGTTTATCCTACAACATTTGTGACAATAAAAATTAAGCAGTATTGTAGATAGATAGAAATCAAAACATCAGCATTATCACGGTTTCAAAATAATAGCTATCAGAGGCAATGGTTACCATTCCAGCAGAGCATTACCATACTTAAACATTAAAGACCATATAATTATCAGGATAAATTAAAATGTTCTTTACATACAATCACCAGAAGCTACTTGTCAAAGCATATGGCAGGTTCATATGGTTAATGGCCTGTCTGTTATTCTCATCACAAGTCAAATCACGTCCCGCAAATCAAGACAATCATTCAACAAAAACATACTAAACTTACCACATTATGATAAAAAAAATTATGAATTAGCTAAGTGAAGGTAGAAATTTAATGATACTTGAGAATTGGGAAAGCATGCAAGAAAGACAACAAAATTGTCTCACAAGCTTCAAAACTTGGTTTAATGACTTCAAATCAGGTTATCTATAAAATGGTGAATCATTGCTCATGGAAAACTATTAAGAAGCTCTATGGAACACATGGAAGAGCATGAGAACCTGTAAACATAGAGCAATTAGCATATTTTATGTTAATGAATTCTTTTGCTTCTGAAATCAAATTATATAGACATCATGTTTACATTTGAATGTTCGTACAAAACCTAAATCCAAGAATATTTTCCCTCTAGGATAAGAAAACTGAGAAAGAACATCCTCGAAGAAGATGTCTGTAGAAGACATATTTCATGAACAGAAGGAATCCTTATGACATATACACGAAACAAATTCTTAAACATAAATTACCTTTTTGTGCAGAACTGAAGATAGATGCTTGATCTTTGTTGTTAGTTGAGCCACTGCATGTGATTAATAAAAGCGCATAAATAATCCATGTGCAGAATCACTAAGGTCATGAAGATAGCACAAATAGTGACTACAAATGAATGGACTCCAAACCAACAGCACCTTTGACATTATTACTGTTCTTGCCAAAAAATGAAAATGTGCATAAAGCAAAAAATGATATAAGATGTTATTTTCTGGGGAAAAAAAAAGTAGACATAGACTTGATATTCGATACTGAACATTATACTTCTCTTTTGAATTAAAAAAAGAGCAACATAAGGACTTCAAGAGTATCTGTTTGGGCTTTAACTTAAAACCATTGCAATAAACATCCAGGAATATCATTAGATCAAATTCCATATCCAAGAAACAATTCAAAACACCATTGATAAAGCTTCAATAATACTTCTCAGCACTTCAGTATCTATGTCAGTAAGTTTCCAAAAACACTTTGCGTACACCCTCTCACATGCACACTGCCTCAATTGATTTTGAACAAAACAAGCGTCCATTAACCCTGGTTACACATGTCTCAAGAAATAACTTCAGAGTAAAATTACGATGTAGGATGTATGATATTAAACCCCTTCAAATCCGAACCAAGAATTTGACCATCCAGGGAGTTCCTTTCCACCAAATAACAATTCACTTCTGCTGCCAAAAATTGGCACAATAGCATTTACTGCTTAACCATTTGCTTCCCCATTTAAATTCAAATTCAATCCATTAGCAAAACTATGTTCCTCTTCTGCCATAGGGATATTTATCCAGTCTCCTCTCTCTCAATACTTCTCCATTCTACAATTCACAGGATTCATATCCTCCTTTCGCCATTAAATTAAATCAGTTCACAAAATTAACTCCTCCCCAGGGATTTAGCTGTGGTTCTATCAACATATCCCACTACTTCATTTTGGTCTTCCTTCAGCCAAACATATTTCTATTTAACTCTTTAAATAAGTATTAGGCAAAACCCACTCTTAATGTGATGAAAGGAAGCCAGCTATAAAGGCTCATGCTGGATTTACTTGCAGTTTGCTGCTCTAATCGGGCAGTGGAACTTACCAAACACAGGTACTACGGCTGTTCCTTTCCAAGGAGCAAGAACATACCTAAAAATATTCCCCAGAAAAGTAAAAAGAAAAAAAAAACTCAAACAATAACCCCAAATATCCTATAATGAATTCATGTTTTTCGCAAGCAACAAATAGTTGGAGCTTACTAGCTTTTAATCACACAATCAAGAAAAGACATTCTATTGATATTTGATCAGAATATCTAATGATAAACACTGCATGTACAAAATTATAGATTATGCAGGTTCATCTTGTAATGACACCAAGGAAGCTGCCTCCCTCACATAAAGCAAATCAGAATGAAACTAAATAAATGGCCCACTACCTTGCACACGAGCAGATCCACAATCAGACTCAGACATTTTAAATTCTTCTCTAACCTTTGCAAGTTCAATTTTCATTTTCTCTGCAGAAGACATGTTATCTGGATGGAAATACTGCATAAACCATGTTGAGATTCCAGAACAAGGGATCAGAAAACACGGATATCTGATGATTAAAATCAAATAAATTCCTTCATTCCTAGAATTAGCAGAAGAAAAGTAATTAAAAATACCAATTGCTTAAAAAAAATGATCGTAAAGAAGAAAGCTAGCACACAGAACGAGAGCAATATTATGAAAACTCAAGCTATCATACGGAAAGAAGAATTTATCACAAACAACCCAACTAAACTTGCCTTTTCAAGTAAGTGCTCCTGTGGTGGATGCTTCATATATTCAGGAGTAAAACCCGACAAAGCAGACACATGCAGTATCTGTTCTGAAAAAATAAGTCTGATAAGGAAAGTTCTGGAGATTATATATATATGCAACGTTTTGAAAGTATTCCAGAGCATAAATATTCACATCTCAAAGAGCAACTCTAGACAAAATTTGCAAACAAATTAAAAAAAATTGTATATATAATATAACCCTGTTAACCTTTAGAATTCAACAAATACTTCATCAAGTTCATTCCTAAAAATTAGCTGCAAAAGGATTCAATGGCAAGCAGATTAACACTATAAAAAATAAATAAATAAAAAGGTAATGTTCAAGTGAAATATATTCCTAAACAGTCAGGCCAAGAAATCAAAAGTTTTTTTGGAATCCTAACAAAGCTTAGATTAAGATATCATGTAAACTGCACTTTAGTGCATAGCAAAAAGATGCTATACCTACAAATGAAGTCAAATTTTCCAAATTTATGTCTTCTTTTTATTTTGAATCAAATCAAAGTGGCAAAGACAATTTTAGATACTCACTTGCTTTTAGATTAGACCTCTCCTCCTCTGCTTTGCCAATATTGATCAAGTTCTCCCTCATTTCAGCAAAAGACAAACTGCTCGCCTGTTTCAACTGGGTGTCCTCCATTTCTCTCAATTTTCGGAGCCTCTCATTTAGCTCTGACAATGAAAAGTCCCCTTTCACTTCAGAACGCAGACTACTCAGCTTCTCTCCCAACTCCTCATAGTCGTACCACCTCAAAAATTCAGTACCCGATACTGGAGATGGCACATCTGTTGGTTTTGGTCTCAAGCTGGTCGCACGTAAAAAGGAAGCATTTGCGGGTTTTACATTACCGATGCTCCTAAACCCTGAAAAGGATGCAGCATCTTTTCTCCCTCCATCGTCGTTTTTCTCTGTATCGAGCCTCAATTTCCGCAGTCGCTCCCCAATACTTCCTATATCTATATTATGATGTTTGGCAGATTCGGTGCTTGGAGTAGTTCCATGGGTCTCCTCCCATGAGGGCATACTTCGCTTGTAGGACTCATGTAATGAGACCGTCTGTTGTCGCTGACCAACATCATTTTGACCGCCGGATGATCTATTAGAGAACCTGGCAAGTGTCTTTTTAATTTCGTCCAGAGAAGAAGCTTCACTTTTGGATTTTGAGAGAGCAAGGACGGGGTTGAAGGTTGTCCCCGACGAACGAACGATTGGTTTGTTTACTTGATTCTGGTATTGTGGGTTTTCTTTCTGTTTGAGGCTGGCTCGGATAGCATCTAATCCTGATATTTTGAAGGTCCGAGATTGAGAATCGGTGTCGTTTTCAGGGTTCGATTGATCGCCTGGCGGATTTGCTGACGGGGATGAAGAAGTTGAGAAGAGACGCACCAGAGAAGGGTTAGTGAAGGACCCGTATCTTGGTCTGGCGACAGAAAGCGCCATTGAAGGGGAAGAAAGTGAACTAGGGTTTGAAAGGTGAAGAAAGAACTGTGGTAGACTGGTAACGGTGGCCGTCACTTATCAGTGTTGAGCTTTTCGGGTTTGAACAAAATGGGCCTAAACGTAGTTTTCACCCCAACTTTCAGTGTTTCCTTTCACACAAAATGAAGTTTATTGATATTTCACCCTCAGTAGCATGAATTTACCAATTTCATCTTGGATTAAAATTTTTTGCTCCAATTGAAATAGATTTGAAAGTTTATGGACCTTATATGAAAATACCCTTCCAACTAAGCCATAAGCCTTCGGCCTATTATATAATTTCACTCGAGAAATTTCAAAAAAAAATTTGGGTTTTCATCAATTTTGAACTTGGGCAATGTACGAAAATAGAGTTTTTTTATACAAAATTGGATAAAAAATATATTCCTATTTAATTTATTTGAACAAAATAGACCTCTTTATAAAAACATATTGTCTTTTTAATAATTTTTGAAAAAAGTAGACTCTTTAATTTTTTGGGACAAAAAATAGACCTATTAAATTTATTTCCATTTAACTTAAAAAAAATATATAGCAACCACTTTTCCCCTTCCCATACCATTTTCAACTTAATTTCATCAAATCAACATTAAAATAAAACAAAACATATTAAAACATTTCAAAATATGTTCGAAATCAAAATATTCATTTAAACACAAAAATACAGAAAAAAAAAAACCTTCAACATCTAATCAATTTCATAAAGTAACACATATTACATACAATAATTCAATCAACAACACAAGTTCAAATCAAATCAAATTCAATTATAGACTTTATCAAGTCTTTTGTATCTGTTTGTCTCAAATTCAATCATACAATTATTTTTTTTTTTTTTTTGAGTCTCAAGTATGCAAATGTTTGTCTCTGGATTGACTTTGCAATCACTTGCTTCTATTAACTCTTTAATCCAGAAACAAACTTTTTGTGTTACCCTCCTTTTCCGGGTGATTTAATTTTAGAAAGATAAAACCAAGTATTCTTTCGGTCAATTTAATCCTTGAAAGACAAAATCCAATTGTTATCCGGTAGATTCAATCCTAGAAAATGAAAACCAAACCATTGAGTTACGTTATAAACATAATTCAATACAATCTAAATACTGAACTTTCTTAGGAATGTTTTGGAAAACGTTTACATCAGTCAGATTTGGACGCATATTACGGTTGAAGTACTTATACACCTGCACGCTCTTCGTGCACATTCAAACTGTTAGATAGTCAAAGATTTGAACCTCCTAAAAGAGAGTTCGAACAATATTTTTGACATGCCTACTTAAAATGCAGTTGAAATAGTTTAAGCTTTAAAAAAGAGGCTAACAAACACTTTTAATCTTCTATTACTTTTCATTTCCTCTAACCCAACCAAACCTTTCTTCTTCCCATCTTATTCTCTAAATTATCACATAACCCCACATTACCTAGCCAAATCACTCCATCACTCAAATTCTTCGCATCATACATAACTTTTTCATCACCAATCTTAGTTGTCTCCCTTTTAATAGCAGCGTCCATAATCACGGGAACCTTCCTTTCATTACTACTATCATTTGCTCTAATGTAATTTGATAGTATCTTGAGTTATCCATTTGTCTTTATTATCTCCATCCTTAATGAACATGAAAGAGCAGTACCATTTCCAACTATAAACATTTTAGATTTTTAATTAGTTGAAATTAGATTCAATTTGCTTTTGAATATCTTTTTTTAATAAAAGACCAAAACGATTCCGGATGCTGCCATAAATGCTCTTGCCGTTGGAAATACCGCCAGATGCCGGTTTGCTCTTACCGCCGATAGCCCCCTCCCACACTACATCGTGGCTTCGCTACTACTTCATTCCTTCTGTTTTCCATATGAAATGATATTGGTATTCTTGGGTCGTTAACTTATCACTTGATTCATGGTTGGAGGTAGAAGATGTAGTTGGTTCCTAAAAAATTACAGTTTTGTCCTTTCATAAACATGTTGTAATCTTAATATAAACTGGTGGCAAACATAGGTATGTGATAAGTTGGCTACAATCTCTTTTGGTGCAAAAAGTTGGCTACAACACCTAATGACTTAGCTAGGAAAGCTATATAAGTTGTTGAGGTTATACAACAATATAACCTGTAATAATACCTGTACTACTTTAATACCCAATTTGAATACAATAAGAGTCCTTTATTCTAAACGAATACCTCCAGAGTCGTCATGAGTTTCGTAAATATGATTAATGGCTAAAAGTATTGAGAGGCCCCTGTACTATAGTCTTTTTTTTTTCTATAAGGCTTCTCAATATACAAACGCAGTTAATAAGTCCTTGTACTATTGTCGGTGTATCTCTCAAAACCCTTCTGTAAGTTATATAACAGAACACGTCGATGGAAGCACGTGAAATGTTTCAAAACAATAAAACCACATCATTTTGAGGGGAGATTTAAAATTCCCTGCCTCTGTTTAGTTATCTCTTCTTCCCTCACAAATTTAACTATTCTCATCACAGTTATTCACAACCGAAAGTGTTAAGGACTCGACTCCTCCACAACCGCCACTCATTCATTTCTGCGTATCTTGGCTCAGTGAACGTCTTGTCGTAAAGGAAAGGGAAAGGGAGGAAAAGAAAAGCTGATGGTGGGCTCCCATGGCTACCGAGTAATGAACTCGGGCGGCTTCGATAGCGGAATCAAAAGTGACGAGCCAAGCCAAATACGAGTTTCTTTCCGGGTCGGATATTGGACTTCCGCAACAAATCAAGGCCTTTGTCGGACTCCTGTGTAATGCATGCTCTCTTGAAATGAGTTGCTCTGGATCCGTTGCTGACCGGAGGTTTTGCTTGGCGGCAAGATGCTTTAAGGATGATTTTTGCTTTCTGGAGTTTGGGTTTTTGATTGACAAATATTGCTTGAATTTTATTCCGGAATTTTGGGGTATATTAGATTTTAATTTGTTGGGGAAGAAGCTTGAATCTTGAATAAGAGATCTCTGTTGCATATTCAGGTAAAGGAAATGTTAATTTGCGTCCAATTGATGAAATGCTTTCTGTTGTTGGATGAAAGTTTTGTGCTTGTGGAATCAAGAGCTATGATCATGGAGTTATTTGTTGGGATTTCACGCTATTATTTATGCTTTAGTTTGATAAAATTATAGTTAAGACATTAAATTTATGATAATTTAGTTTTTCAATGTTTAATAAGTATTTTTTAATATAAATAAGCATTGAATCATATATATAGATTTCATATGTAGTCTCTCCATGATTTATATTTTATAGGCTGTGGAATTAGGAAATTTTGGATTGATTGTGGGTCTTGCTGCTACTGTTTTGGGTTGGGTAAATGAGATTTGTCAGGTGAAGAACAAAGAGTTCATGGATTGGGTGGGTTTAGACAGAGAAGAGCGTAGGTGATGCATTTTTTTTTTCTCAAAACGACGATGTACAGGCTATAAACAGTTCACGTGCTTTCTGTCAGTTGTTCACCCAGCTTCTGTTAATCCCCTAAATAAGGTGCTTGTAAATAAATTTTAAGTAGTACAGGAGAGTATAACGAAGGGCGTTATAAAAAAGACACTATTATAGAGATTGAGACTCAAGATGGTTTTGGCCATCACTAATTTATTCAATATTTCCTCCCAATAACCAAAAATAAAATAAAAAAGTTACTACAATATCTTCTATTAACATACATACACGTGCCACGACACCAACTACTAAACATTTCAATGTCTCACCCACTCTCAACCCTGATGCGCGTGGGATTCAATTGATCCAAAACCTAATTCTTCCTAACTAATCCAAAGCTACCAAAAAAGAAAAAAGACGCATAGGAAGCAGTACTGTTTTTTAGTTCCAAAGAAAGCAGATAATAAAATAACACCAAAATTGGCCAATGCCACGTGGTCACAGTAGTGGGCCCTACCATGCCTACTCACACATTCAGCAATTAAATAAAAAACACAAAAAAACCAATCCACAAAACGAGAAAATACAGAAAAAAGGGTTACTTATTGTCAACAACAATAACAAGCATCTCTTACGCACCGCACCTTCACATATATAGCCACTTCGGACCCTTCCCTACATTTGATTTTCCATTTTTCTCTCTCTCTTTCTATCTTCCGCTTTTTCTCCTTTTTTCTCTGTGTGTCATACAACTATGACCGAAGACGAATGGGTTAGTGTGGCCATGGCCGACGACACTCTCGTCGTTCAGCTGCTTTTGAAACTCAACCAAGCGGAAGCACGGCTTCCCCTTCCTCCTCCTCCTCCGTCGAAGAAGAAGCCTGT
The DNA here is from genome assembly GCA_948099555.1 of Croton setiger. Classification (NCBI taxonomy): domain Eukaryota; kingdom Viridiplantae; phylum Streptophyta; class Magnoliopsida; order Malpighiales; family Euphorbiaceae; genus Croton; species Croton setiger. The sequence continues at coordinate 39,048 of CANUEY010002331.1, read as the reverse complement.
TCCGGCTTTGCGGCTCGACTGGACAGTTCGTCAACGCCGCTCTAAACAAATACAAATACCACGGAAGAAACCTGATGCTACTCGTGCTAGCCCTACTACGCCGCTCTCTTGGAGTGGTGGCACCTCCGTTAGTGGTTGCGCTGCCGACGGGTTTGAAGAGTCGAGTAGTCGTCTTGTGAAGTCAATTGATACCGCGAGATCTAAGGTTAGTTTCCTTTTCCGGATGTTGTTTTTTTGAGTTTTCGGTACTGGTGGGTTTTAATTCGGTGGCAGTTTGCGTTTGCTTTTCCGGTGTCGTTTTGCAAGTGACACGACTGCCTTCTATAACTTCCTATTTAGTTAAAATTTTTATTTTCCCTTGCTGTTTTGCTTTTAGTGCATGAGGTATCTCGTGGATCTGGTGGCTGAATCGCCACTCCTCCGCGGATCGGATACTACCTGGTGCCGCTGTTTAAATTTTCTTTTAATTCATCTAATTTTCAATTTCTTTTTACTCGAATGACCTTTTACCTTTCACTTTTGCACGTTTTTCCCTTCTCTCCTTTAGCGTAATAGATAAATTATATACTCTATCTTTTTTTCAAAGCTAGCATTGCTCTCTTTCACTTTTTAATTAATCTCTTCAAATTACCACAAAACCCTTATCCAGAAAGGGTAGTATAGTCTAATACACCAGTTCGAGAATCCTAATTTTTTGTCGGGTCAGTGCATGATCGGTTACATTTCTTCGCAAGCGACGATCCTGTCCTCGCTCAGGGTCAAACTTCTAGTTCTAGAAAATAGAAATTCTATTTCCATATATTTTTATAGATTTTATTTAACTAGAATGGAAGTTTTGAGAGAAAAAAAAAGGAAAAATTTGATGTACTAATGTGTTTGAATCGGTGGCGTGTCATTGTGGCAAAATAGGTCTGCGTTTTGTTTGGTGTAGTGTAGGTAGTGGTGCAAATTGGGCAAATGATTTTGTGTGGTCGCCGCAGTTCTCCACTTACTACGGGCGCACTTAAAAATTGTCTTTTCTCACGTGACAGCTCGATCTTAACCCTTCCTTTTTTCTTCTGACACTGATAAAGCGCTGTGATAATTCTAATTCTAATTTTAATTTAAACAGCAGGTCACTGTAGCCTTTTCTAAAAATATTTATTGTGGGTCCGAAAAGTTAGAATTCCTTGGTCAAATAAATAAATGTTGGGTAATGTGTAGTGTAGATATGTATGGTGTTGAGAGCCGAGAGCAGGGAATTGAAATGGTTTGGTTAAGATAGAAGGAAAGTGAATTTATGGGTGCGAATTCGTTTGGCCGCGACGTGAAGCTACTATTTTTAATGTGGGGACCGTGTCTTTGTTGCTTGACTTGTTTCTTGTGTTTTACTCGGAAACATTTTGTAATTCTGAAATTTTTGTACTCAAAATTAATGAAACCAACCCAACTCAAGATGGTTTAGGAGATTTTTGACGGAAATTGTTTAGGAGAAGGTAGTACGGTCAAGCTCAAGCGTGAATCACGTGACATGCCAAGTATACACAGTCGTGTGACTGTGAGCGTTGAGTCTTTGTTGTCGGCGAGGTGTGTAATGGCAATGGACTGTACTGGGTGGGTTTGGAAGTTCTAAATTTCTGTCATGATTTCTAGGAAATTTCTTAGAAATTCTTCTTTTTCTTCTTCTGCCTTTTTTTTATAATACTTTTCCCATATAGTGCAATGTGTAAGAATATACATGTAGCAAACCAGTGTAAAATACGAATTAACATTTTTTTTATTAATCCCTCTTTTAATTTTTCGTATGCAGATTGTTAATGAAACACCAACAACTAAGAGATCAAGAAAGAAAAAGGTAATACTGAATTTGCTATTTTTTGTTTTGTTTTGTTTTGAATGATGCGTTATTTGTGTTCCCCATCTCATGTTGATATTAAACTTTTCTTTCGCAGCAGACTTTGCCTGAGCTTAAAGAGGAGGAAAGTTTATTGTTGAAGGAAAGGAGAAATTTGAAAAGTGTATGTTTTATCTTGTTCCGTTAATGTCTTCACTTGTATCTTTTCCCCCCTTCAAAGTGCTCGATATTAATCTTGTGGTTAATTCATTGAGCAGAAATTGGCCAATTTGCGGCTTACAGTAGAGAAAGAGAGAGCTGCAAATGAAAAATTGAAGCGGTTAAAGGTAAATAATCTGATACCTAATCAAACATATGATTTAAGTGGCCATTGTTCAAGTTTCATCTTTCTAGGCACGTCAGCTGAGCTGGCTCTCTATTGTTGTGCTTCCGCAACTTCATTTTGTGTTTGTGAAATACTAATTTTGAGAACAAGGAGAGGGACGTACTTCTCAGGGGATCAGAAGTTCTTCTGCTGATCCTCTTATTCAGGAGTGTTGCACTGTGTCAAAGAGTTGCATCTTTGAAATTTTAGATGGCTAGTGAATCTGTTACCATATGTATGTTAAGCCCTCCAAACAAGCCCCCATTCTGCAATTACAACTAGTCCCATTTCGCTGATGCATCTACAGTAATAATTTGTGGCTGTTATATCATGTCCGGATGCTTGGGATAAGTTTTGAGGCATGTAAGTTTGAGGGTGGGGCAGTATGTGATCATTCTCTTCTTACAAGTTAGAATTAATTACATCCCATAACACGCCCTTCATGCTTCGGCCCAAAAAAATGAGATGGACGCCATAGAGATGATAGCCAAAAGAAATAGTTATATTGTCTAAGATTCCATAGACTTTTCACTTAGCTGTTGTGAAGTTTAGATATCTATGACTTCCTTCAATATTATTTGTTAGAAAAACAATGCTCATCATTTGTAAAAAAAAGTTTTATATTTCTGTTGCTGTTGAAGAACCATTAGGCATGATCAATTCATTGCTTGGAAGTTCTGTGTGGTTATTTTATTTCTTCTGTGCCCATTTTTTTATGCCACATTTTTCTTTCATTCTTCAAATTGACATCTTACTTTGTAGGACCATCTTATTTGAATACAGGTCAGATACTAATTAGAATGTACACAAGGATGATTTTTGTTGTTGTGTGTTTGCAGTTGGATTTTTTATCAAGGCAACCACCAGAACCAGTTATATCAGTTGTCAAAACTGACGAAATAACATGCAATAAACATGAGCCATCCTCACCTAATGCTTCTTACCAGAAACAGAAAGTTGAGAGTAAGGAGTTTTCCTTTGTGCTACCTGACCTAAATCTACCAGTCGATGATAGCTGAAGCCTCTTATGTCTTATGTGGAAAAAGCTGAGAAGAATCAGCTGTTTACTTTTTTTTTTTTTATGGAATCACCTGCAAGCATTTGCATAGCTCCGCAGTCTTAACAGTGTCCCAATTCGGAATGTAAGTACTGAACCAATTACCTTCACCGCACTTTTACATGGATGAGGAACTTAGTTTTTTATACTGAAGGCAGTGTAGAGATCCTAATCATTAGTTACAGTCTAATTCTTTAATTGATCTGATTTCTACGTTCTTCTAAATTCTTTTTGGGGTCAACCCTCGTTCCTTCTGCTTTATATTTTTAGGGAAGTGTCGACAGAAGCTGTAATTATTATATAGATAATCACGTATTGTATTATTTTTATTTACCATAATTTTGATTGTTATTGAACTTGGTATCTTTCTTGTTCTTTCTTTCTTTCATTTTTTGAAGTACAACAATACAGGTATATTGTAATTGTAAAGAATTAATAACTCCAGCTAAAACTGGAAAGCACATATAGAGAGAAGGTAGGGATAAGGTTAAGTTGAAAGTGGATGTAAAGAGCCAAGGAGCTTGCCCTAGTGGTTGGGCCTCTGCTTACCGGTAAAGTTTGCCCAAGTTTGATGCTCACCCTCTCCCTCTCCTTGTAGGTAGTCTAACTGTTAAAAAAAGGTGGTATGTAAAAATGTGCTTGGGCTTTTGATAATGTGTAACTATAGAAGCGAGGGTCGGTATTTATTTAATTCAGTTAGATGGTGAAATTAATGTTGCAACTTGGGGAATTTGGTATGTGAAGATTTACTGCCTGTGTTTAAAAATTTTACTTTGTTATGGTCAATTATAAATGTGAGTAATTTGTTTGGCGGTAGAATATATTCCATTGATTCAGCATCGTACCTCTTGCGAATGGTATCGTTTGATTATTCATTTCCCATATTATTTAAGGAACCTCTAATAAATACTTTTCCCTTTCTAATGACAAATAACTTCTATGATCAAATGTCAAGGCTATTTTGACCAATTCTACTATACTATATGCAGCAATATAGCACTAAACATAAGTACTGTCACAACCAGAACAAGACATTTACATATTAAATTTCTTCCAAAAAATCTTTGATGCTTACGATTAGAGGATCTGATATTTTGTTAATATATTTCCAACCACTTCCTTTAATTTTTTTGTCTCATTCTTAGATTTTAACAAAAATAGATGAATAAGACATTATAAGCTTCTTGATCCTTACTAAAATCATTATATAAATTTGCATTGTTCTCCATAAATTTCTGTTACTGAAGACTAATTTCATTGTCTATAATTCAGTAAATGAAATACTGGAAATGGCAGCGGATTCAAAAGGGAAGAGGGTGGAAAAGCAGAGGTGGTGGAAGTGCTGCATTCAAAGTGTTCGATGTAATGTCTGAAAGCGGAGTAAAGAGTTCAAGCACCAAAGCAATGTCGTTTTGGATGTTGGTATACAGCACACGCGACTTCCTTTAGTCTAGAGTGCACCTTCCGTTTTCTAATGGAAGGATGGTGCGACTGAACCTGTTTTAGGTAGTTTAGGGCGAAAAGACGTGTATAGTTCAGGGGCGAAAAAATGTTATTGCCCATGATTCTTTATGCTAGCGTAGTAGGCGTTTCATATCATTATTCATCTGATACATGTTGCACATTATGCACATAATAATTGTATAATGGATTTTTATACTAGCGTCTTTTAATATTCTAATAGTTTAAAATTTCTTATTTAACTAGGTGTATATCATAATATTTTTATTCTTATTTATATAAAAATAATTGAAATATATTTTAAAATAAATATTAAAAAATCATAATACTTGATGTCCAATATAATACACATAATATATATTTCTCAATTAATTAAAATTAGCTTAATATATATTTTTTTTTTTACAGAAAAGCTTGGTATTTATAATAAAGGTTTTTTTTTTTTTTAATGATGATATTTTAAAATAAAGGTATTATGTTTATAAAAAAGGTTTGGCTCCCAGATTTGCTGCACTTGAGTGTGATTGGTGTGAGTTAATGATAAAGTCATTCACAGCAGTTACCCAATCAATGTGGCTTATTATGGCTGAAGTGATCATATTCAGGTAAGTTTTGCTTATAATGGCTAAAGTGTTTCTTTTACAAATCACTGTGGCTTCTGATAAAAATGCACCCTATATAAATCATCCTGTTGTTAGGGCTAGTCCATCTGAATTAGTCTATTTGCCTAGTTGTTTTAATACAACGAGGTAAATGCATGGTTTTTCTTGTACTTATAATGAGGAAAATATTAAATATATCTTATGGAAATGAGAACTAAGTTGAAGTAACATTGTCAATCTAAAGTACTGTGCAATTCAAATAATACATATTGTTTAAATAGGCACATCAAAATTCATAATTTAGATTTTGCGTTTATCTAACTGCTCTGGAATTTATTGATTTTCTTGTACTGTGACGAATTTGAGTGTTCTTTGGCAGTGGTACTAAGCAAGCTGCACATAGATTGAATTAGCTGGCTTTAAAACAGCTGAGCTTTATAAAAATCTTACAGAAGTCTAGCACCTTGATGTAAGTAGTTTACTTTGAAAGTCTGTATGGATTTGTCTGGGTTTCATCTTAGAATTAGTTTGAAACTGTTACCCTATACTGTGGTTTCCCTTATGTTAAATAGAGCTCTACCTTGCTATTAGATTAAGATCATTATTTATCTTTAAAAATCTGAGTGATGGTCTCCCGTCATAGGCTTTGGAACTGTTTAGGAAGCAGGAAGTTGATATTTTGATTGCTATGATGTAGCTGCTTGTGTAAGTGCAGATATCATATTGCAATGTTCTTAAATTTTTCTTGCTTTTCCATATGTCATTAATGCTTAATGATCAATAACCAGTTAACTCCTTGTATCCAGGTCAGTATTTCTTAGTTGATTATAAATTTGTGGCTGCATTATTTCTTAGCTGTTAATTAATTAATCTTTTCTTTATGTAGGTGCACTGATATGCAAGTGAAGACTTGCATCAAGTACAGTTCTGCTTTTACATTTGAATCTCTTAATTTTCATAATGTGCCAAAAAGTGCCGAGTCTGAGTAGAAACTAACCAACGACCTGAGTAGTTTCTGCATTTTATATACATAGATCATGAAACATTGTTTGTAATGTTTTGCCTTTCACACAACTTCTTCTATATAGTGAAAGATTATGTGGTCATTTTGTTATTGCAAAGTAACTCCTTGAAGATTATTTAGGAATACTAAGCATAATGGTGGTTTCCCTTGCTTCCTCCTCTCAATTGAAGTTGTTTTGGGCTTTTCTGCAAAGCAAGGTAGAGATTTGGAGGAGTTCTTCCAATCAACTGCTGGTACAAATTTTTCTGAACTCAATTTCTGTTTTCTGTTGTAAATGCCTCAATGCTTCTTGATGAAATTGTCAATATTTTGATGCTTATGCGCCTTTTGTTGTTTAAACTAGTTTATTTGAGTCTATAATTATATGCATACAGTAGAGTTGAGAGGATTAGTAGTTGAAATTCTAATTTTTTTGAATCAGCATATGCATATGTGCCTCTCTTTTCTGATTTTACGTAAACATGTTCAATCCCCAACTAGCAATGCAATGGATTATTGATTTAATTTATTTATTTTATATCATTTTTTTCCAATTCATAAATTAATTGCTGCAAAAGGCATTGCTTCTGTAGGCAGTTTATTGCAAACCATGATATGAACATTTCTTACTTCAGCAGTAAGCTAGGGAGCTGAACAATGAATCTGAATCAGCAACTGGCAAGAATTAATCATCTGGACATTTTCTTTGATTCTGATTTTGTTGCTGCACTTGCAAAAAGGTTGTTGTCCCTATTGGCTTTAATTCCCAAGTTTAAAGTTTGAATGAGTGCTTGAACCTTACTCTGCTTTGAATAGGAAACTTATTTAAATTCAAGTGCTTCTTCTACTGGATGAATTGACATATTGAAATGCTTTGATATTGCTGTATCACAAGCATATCTTTGTGTAATTTGATGTTTTTAATGCAAAGTGATGATACCAATTCAGATACAGATGGCCTGAGTTACGCTAAAAATCATTTTTTTACCTTAATTTTTTCCATTTTTTCAATTTTGATTATTGGTTTCTGATTGAATATTCTTGGGTGTACTATGATCTGATGTATGAAAGTTTATGCCCTTATTTAAACACCGTAAAAAATCACTAGATTTTGATCAAAAGGTTTGACTTTGAATGTGATTATGATTTTTTATTATATTTAAACACCGTAAATTCCTTTAATTTTAAACAATATTGTTTCTATTTTAGCTTAGTTGCTAGTAGGGACCATAAACTGTTGGGTGTTGTATAAATTAGGTGAATGTTTATCCAATTTATGAAATATATATATATTTTTCAATTATTGCTTTCTTATTGTTGTAATTGTTGTTATGGAGTAATAGATTTGTCATGATAAGAATATATTTTGATTTTGATTGTGTTGAAGTGGAAATACACTTAGATGATCCATTCTGAATAAGCTTTTCAATCTCAATCACTACATTTTCCTGCATATCAGTTGCTTGTGCTATGAAACCTGTTCTTCGCAAATACCCTTTTTTTAGTGAATTAGATAGTTTGACATTTTTTTTTTATCCACTAATGGTCATAAAAAAATTTAAAAATGTCATATGAATTTGTACTTATGTTTTTACACATATCATTATTATTTATATTTATAGTTTACTATCAATTTAATATATCAAATTATTTTTTTTTTTTAAAATTGTTATTTATTTGGAATAGTTATAATTTAATATTGTATTTTTAAATATTATATAATTTAGTTATTTTATATAATAGCAGAGTAACCGATACTTGATATGTCTTTCCTTTGTATCATTGGGAAGTTGGGTCTAATTGAGGTCCAAGTTCATATACCCTTTGAGTATAAGAATAAATAGTATCCTTAATTTCACATCTTAAAAATTTCTTATTTTTTTAATTTTTTTTAAATTAACTACATTTTAATTATAACTAAAAAATAAAAATAGTTTACAAACATATAATAAATAGATTATAAATAATTTATTTATATTTTAATTATAAACAAAATATAAATAGTTTAAAAATATATTAATAAACAATTTATACACATGATGAATATAATCATTTTAAAAATTAAAATATAACCATTGTAAAAATTAAAAAATTAATTAAGTTAAAAATTATTGTTAGACTTAAAAACTAAATATTTTTGATATTATACCTAAATAAATATGTATTCAATCTTACATTTATTCGTAATTAATAATCATTTCAACTAGCATTTATATTTTATCTGCACAATACGTGTTGTTGTTTTCATAAGGTCTAGATACCAATAAAAAAATAATTATCTACCTAATCTGAAATTATCAAATAATAGAAAATTCATTATTTGTCTTATTCCAAATCTATTTATTTTTGACAGTAATTATTCAAATAAAAAATAAGATTTAAATAATTATAAATAAGTAAAACTCTATAAATATTCATATGAATTTTTAAAAAATACATAATAATATAAAAAATAGATAAGAAAAAGTATTTAATAAGATAAAAAAAATTAATAATTAAAAGTTTTCAATCTAAACGGATAAATGCATATCAGCACTCATGAGTAATAATGTGAATCTATGATAAACAGTGAAATTATTAATCTCATTCAATACCCATTTATATATACATGTTGAAATTTAAATAAGAATAGTGTAAAGTGAGTAATCAAAATTATAAACCCATAACCATCCTTAAAGTTGTTAGGATTGAATATTTTTTTTAACTTACATAATATATTTTTTTTTATTAATTTCAAATATAATTTAAAATGCAAATGAATGGAACTGGATCAAATACCGCTGTATTTTAATATTTGAACTCAAATCTAATTACAGTTTTGATATTCATATCTAAATCAAACACGTAAAATATTTAATTTAAAATATTCATATTCATATTCGCTTAAATTTTTTAAATTTTTAATATCCACGTTCATTTCAAACTCACAATATATTGGATGTATCAGATATTCGAAAAAATTTAATTATTTTTATATTTAATATAATAGTTAAAAATATATACATGTAGCGATCAAATTTTGAAAATGAATAAAATTTTTATATTACATATTATTTAATATTTTAACAATTGTCTTAAAAAATTGACTTTTTTAATAGTTAATTATTATTAACATTATTGACAAATAATTAACCAAAATTTCAGTAAATAACAACAATATATTATATATAATAGATTAGTATGGCTGAGTAGAAAACAAGATTGCTTGATGATGATGGTTTAGTCATATGCTTTTATTGCATGATTTCAGCAGAGACATATTATTTACGAGATTTATCCATACATTAGGAGGTAATATAACAAAGAATTTTCGTTTTCGTCATTAGTAAACAATTTTACAAAAATTGTGACTTTCATTATAACCTATAAACCAAATTATTCAATGTATATTAACAAATCTTAGGAACTTCATTATATATTGACTTTGGTCAAAGGAAGAAAGACAATTAAAACAATAGTAAACTAAAAACCATAACATTTCTATATATTTTTACGTACATAATTCAGGATCTTAAACAACAACACTACATAAAATTACATACTTAATTTAAAATTTCAACAACTTCCATTTTTACTACAAACTACATACATATTAACCTAATTTACCCCAAGAAAGAACAAGCTTCCTAACTTAATTAATATATATGCAGATCATCTCCAAGCCAAAATATCTAAGTAACCATAAACGGAGCACCTCTCTTGTTTCCATTTCCACTAAATCCCATCCCTAACTTCAAATCAAGTTCCAACTTAACATTATTATTATTATTGGTTACGGTACTGTTCATCTCTTTCCTTTCGAACCCACCATTGTAGTTGCTGATATCACTAAACAAATGAGCAACAGAAGTAACAACTGCACACTTCCTACCTCCATTATTTCCTCTGTTATTTCTCTTTCTAACCTCCGTAGATGAACCTGAAGAAGACGGAGACGCAATGGGCAGAACGGACGGGATTTCAAAGTTAGTCCTTGCTTTCGCACCCCTGAGTCTTCTGGCCGCCGCGTCGTACGCACGCGCCGCATCTTCTGCTGTATCGAACGTTCCCAACCAGTGACGACATCGCCCTATGCGGTCTCGAATTTCTGCTGACCATCTTCCCCACGGTCTTTTCCTCACTCCTCTGTAGCTCCTTGGTGTGGTTACTCCGGTGGTAACTTTGGAGGAGGTCCGCTGTGAGACTGAAACTCCTGAGGTTTCTGCACTGGATGCGGCGGCGTTGGTTCCGAAGAGGACGTGCTGGCCGACAACAGCGGCGATTCCATCAAGAATCGGAGGCGGTTCAGTTATTAGGTATTCTTGTTCTTTCTTGATGGGATTGAAGGAGTCTGAAACAGAGATATCGGCTTGGAGAGGAGGGTAGTTGTTAGGTTGGTAGTTATGATAAGTGGCTAACTGGGGAACGGAATGAGGCTTATAAAAAGACGAAGTTTCGGTCAAGAATCGTAATTTTTCATAGAGTTGGTAAGTTTCAGGGTTGCAGAAGAACGGAACGGAGAGTAATGTTGGGTCGTTCATGGCGTTTTGCGGCTCGAGTTCTGTTGGTGGGGAGAAGAGCTAACAAGGACTCCTGATTTATATGCAGAACAGAAGAGATAGTAATTATTAATTATTTATTCATTTAATATAACTAGCTTTCATTTTTTTCATTGCACAAATTTAATCACAAATTCACTCGTTTTTTACTCATTATATAATTTTGAATTTTTTATGTAATTATATTTATAATGATAAAAATTTAATTATTTATAAAAATAAAATAATATAAATTAAAATTTATATTAATTCAATTATTTTATATTTAATTTTTTATTCCAGTTTACTCCATCATATGAAAAAAAATTTTAACTGAAAAACAAACATCTAAACTCTAAAAATTTGTGCAATGAAGAGTTATTTAAAACATTAGAAAAATACTTTAATATTTTAGATTTAATATCTTCATACTAGAATTTTTATTTTTTAATAACAATTTTAATATTTTAAAATTATTTCACAAAATGAACGTTATTGAATTACCATTTTAATATATTTTTTTATTTCGATTATATTTAAATGATGAATTACATATATATAAAATAATGTTTGTTTTTATAATATAAATAATATTGAAAATATATTATTTAAAAACATTCAATATATAAGATAATTGACTAATAGTTGAATTATATTATTGAAAAAATATTTTAAAATAGTTTACATTTTTAAAATTATTATAATAGTTTAAGTAAATTTTTTCTTAATTTCAAATAATATTTTTAACTTTTGTCGTAAACACTTTATAAAAACAGTTTTAAATCTCGTCTTTTTTAGTTACAATCTATTGAGTTTTAAAATAAAAATAAATTTTTAACGAAGAAATTTTTAGACTAAGTATTATTAATGTTAAATATAAAAATTTATTAAAAATAAAATAAAATATTCTCTTTTAGCTAGATACACAAATTACAATGAATAATGAAAATAGTTCTTATACAAGTAAAAATATTAACTTTAGCTTTAGTATATATATAAAATAAAAAAAGAAATCTAATATTTTTTATTCAATTAATTGATATATATGTGTTTTATGATTTTTTTTTAATTTATATTTAAGAACCAAAATTAAAATATTTGATAAATTTATTTAATTTCAAATTTGATTATTTATACAATTTTCAATACATTGGTAATGGTTTCTTAATTTAAATTGCGAAATTGGTTGTTATAAGTTAATTATGTAAATAATAATGAGTTCTAAATTTTTATTTTATTTATATGGTTGAAAAAACCTAATAGTAAATCATACTCTTCTATTATTAAAAATAATGTCACTTCAAATTTCTATATTTTTAATTTTTTATAATATTTTGTACCTTATTTGTTTTCTTATTTTGCATGATATAAAAATTACTTATATCATGTTTATATTTTGAATTCTCTATATCATCTAACAAAATTTATAGAAGTATTTCATTTTAATTTTTCTAAATTTTTATTACTAATTTTTATTATCAATACAACTATTATATTGATTAAATTTACTATTATTATGTTGAATAGCTAATTTTTAAAAATAACGGAATTATACCTACTTATTAGAATTTATCATAATTATTTTATTCAAATTTTCTTAAATATGAATTTGATTAGCGTTAGCAAATGAAATATTATAACCATTTCAACATTAAAATTTAATAATAAATAAAGTAATTAATTTTAACCCTATGATATCTAATAAAAATACAACTTTTTATGAACAATTATATCGTTATAATACTAACATTTTTTTCCAATTAATGTCTTACATGTATGTATAAAATAAAACTAATTTTAATATAAAAAGCCATTTACACAGTTTTATGTGTAAAATAATACAAAAAAGTTATTCCTTATACTGTTATAACATATTTTTATAATATACAAATGTGTATTATAGTGTTATTAAATATATGTATATTTATTTATTTTAGTCACATAATAATGAGAATTTTATGTCTACTTATTTTTCCTTTTTGATTTATTCTAATTTTTTTATAATTAAGATAAGAAATGCAATAAAAAAAATTTTAAAAAAAATTATGATTTAAAATAGAATAATTATACCTACCAATCAAAATCAGTTTTGAAAAACTGCTTAAGTAAATAATAAAATTGAGTATGGGTATTTTTAGATAAATGTTTAATTTCATTTTAATGCAAATTGAATGAAAAGAATCAATAATAATGGAAAAATAAAAGAAGAAATATTTTGGGATTATATATTTTATTTTATTGTGTCAAGTTGGACGAGACCGTAATCCCGTCAAATTTAATAGCTTGTCCTTGGCAATTTGGTGGTGTACAGTAGTCAGGATTCAGGAGGGATATCCTTTTCCAAATGTCAGAACTGCCCTTTTAGTACCTTCTTCTTCTCCTCCGATTCCTTTGCTTTCCCATGTCATAATAATGTAGAGTTTGAGGGTAAATACATAATATTTTTTTTGAAATACAAGATTAAGTAAATTTAAATATTTCTTTTTCCGTTGTTCCAATTGCATGAGTTATAACTTGTAATGAATTTAAATTTTAATATGATTTTACATATTTAAAATTGATTTATTATTACATGGAGATAATATTATTAATTTTGCAATTTTTGCACCAAGGTCCACAATAAATGGAAGGAAATGTGAACAAAGTGAATGATTATATTAAAAAAAAAAACAATATGCCTATTATAATTAAGACTATAACAATGTTTTACTTTTTTTTTTTTTTTCTTGGAAATTTAATGTTTTACTTAGTTAAACAAATTTTAATTGCAAGCAATTTAATACATAAATATAAGGTAAAATTTAATACAACATACGAGTTTTTACAGTTACAGGCGTACATAATATAAGAAGGAAGGAATGAATGCATATGCATGGGTTGGATTGGACGGATACGTCATTGGAAAAGAATCCATGGGCAATGCAGCAGGACCTGGCGATTTGATGGGTATTTAATTAATTAATTAATAGCCGTTGGATTACGTGAAAGCCTAATAGAGCGTCACGATGTCGTCAATGGACTAGATTGTTTGACTACATTTGCATTTTAGCTTTCGATGAACAGTTCAGATTTTTGTACTAAATTTAACTTAAAAAACAAATTAATTCTAATTCTCGGTTGCTTGTTTTGTTTAGTACGCACGAAAAGAAAAATTCTGGTAGGATGACGCCGCACCATTGTAACCGTGTGGAACGTCTTGAAAACCAATAGATAAGAAGCTGGGTTAATCAATGGCGTAATATGAGATCCTTCATCATATCAATCAAATAAGGAGTTTTTTTATACTGTTGGACGAAATCTGTGAAACAATGTTTGATTAGACTGTAATCTTTTGGGTGGTGTAAAAAATGATCTCCTTTTCAATAGTCTAGGCTTAGCAAATGATGGGTTAATGCTGCATTTTTATTTTTATTTTTATTTTTTTTATAACATTATTATTACTTGAACAAATTTTCCTTTTTGATTCAAATTTTGATTGATGTATTTAACTATATTTCATAAATTTAAAAGTTTAATTACATATTTGAAGTTTCATTTAAAATGTTTATCTATTATTACGATTATTTAGTTTTAATAAAATAATTCTCTGATTCCAACAATTTGATTTTAAGGTATATTATGTTAATAATACTTTATTATTAAATTTTGGCTTGATAAATTTTTTTAATTTCGTAATTATAATTTAACTAATATTATTAAAAATTGAATAAAATAACTAAATAGTTAAACAAAGTATAAAAAAAATAAAAACGAAGGAAATTAAGTTATAACGCAGGTGAATTAACAGTAAAATTAAGCTATGGAATTTTATATTTAAAATTTTACCCTACCAAATATTAATGAATTCCAAGTAAAATTCATTTCTACTGAATTCCATAACTCAATTTACTTGTTTTGACTCATCAAAATCGGTTCCGTTATATTTTATTTGCATAAATTAACTTCCAGCTCAACCGCCAACAAAGATTTGAATAAAATCTTGAAAATTTGGGCGATGGTTCTGTTGATAGTATATGAAATTAATCTGAAATTGTAAACAGTGATGGAGCCAAACATTTCTTTGAGTTAGTAGGATCCAAAATTATAATTTTCAATCACCCATTCTAAAATTAAATTTTAGTTTAATATATCAAAATTTAAGCTCACAAATTATATATTCGTATCAGTAAGTCGTGTTTAAAGAACTAATAAACCCATTAAATCTAAATTCATATAAAATACATTCGTACCCATACATTTATTAAAATTCATATTCGTTTCGTGTTAAACCAGATAACTTATTTCATATAAAACAAGGTTCCTTTTCTCAATTCATTAATGTTCCTTTTCTCAATTCATTTAACATCATGATGGTAAAAATAAAATATCATACATAGTCATAGTTAAATAATAATATATATTAACATTATCCACGTTAAATTCTTATAAAAAATAGAAATTCTAACAATAAATTATTAACATGGAAACAATTGAAAACTTCCAAGTCTACAATTAAAAATATTCAAATCCAAATTATAAACTATTCATTGAGAATTTATTCGCAAGATCTTTTTCTCTTTTAAATAAACTGTTTAGAGTTGCTTGAGAAAAAAGATGAACTCAAAGAAAAAATTCAATTGCTTAGAAAAAGAGATAGAAGAAGCGTACGTAAAAGTGAAAGATTGAAAATATGTGTTCAATAATTTTTTATTTAAAAATTAATTCGTATTTTTATAATAGAAAATGATAATATATAGGTTAATTCCGTTTTATATTTCAAGATATTACTTTACCGTTGACCTCTTTTTCTTTTTCTCTTCAATTTCTTTGGCAGTGGAAGTGTATGTTCGAATTGGAAAATTTCGATTAATAATATATTATAATTTGTGAAATCCCTATCATTTGTGGAGTATATATAATAGTATATGTGGTTTCATATATATTGTGTAATATGTTATTTATGTGGTATATATATCAGTATATATAGTCGATATATACTGTCATATGTACCAACCAATGAAGAGTATATATGACAATATATATAGATCATATATACTGTTATAAATACTATGTATGAACAATGTATGTCAATTTGTGAAGACCATATGCTATGATTTGTGTGGAGTATATATAATAGTATATATGATTCATATATATTAGGTTATGTCTTATTTCTGTGGTATATATACTAATATATATATCAGTATATATGAAAAATATATATTTTCATATATACTCAGAAAAATTCAACAGTACTCAGTAAAACTCCTAAAATAGTTCAAAATCAAATTAAAAGAGTAATTACAAAAGAAATCATCATTAACATTGAAAAAAATCATCATCAAGAAACTACAATCGAAGATTAAAACAGAAATTGAAAGGAAGAAATTGAATTGAAATAGAAATTGAAATGAAAAATATAAATAATGATAGCAAACAATAATGAAGAAGAAGATTATTACTGATGAAATAGACAAGTTGAAGAAAACAACTAAATTAATCAATACAACAATGAGAGTAAAAAACTAAAATAAAAATAACATATCAACGAATAATAAGATTGCTGGAGCAGCAGCAACAAAATAAAGCAACAAAATCAGAACCAATAATCTGCGTACTTGTGTTTTCAGATGCTCAGTTTCAACTGATGTTATTGATGCAATAGGAACAACATCAGTTTCAATTGATGCTATTGTTATTGTTATAGTTTTCAACTCTGCATTTAAAAGAAAAAGAAAAGTTGGTTTTTATTTTTGACAAAAGAATATTTAAGTTAGTAATATATATCAAACTTAAGAAGAGTAGGAAGGAAAAAAACATGGTAAAAAAACTAATGAATTTTCAGACATGGAATCGAAATCTACCCATTGGAAAGAGAGTCTGATGTGTTCTCCACTGCACCACCATTGGGTATTAATATTACTTGCATCATTAGTATTAATCCAACTTAATACATGGATTAGATATGGATACAAATAAAAAGGAAATTGCAAGTTAAATAATTTTGGTAGACAAAATTTAGGATGAAAGGAAACTAAAGGAAGGGAATGCAAAATATGCACCATCTCCCTTAATAAACTTTTGTTTATTAAACCGCAGTAATAAAAAATGCTAATTTAAAAGTGAAGGGTCTACTCTCTAATGGCTTAGTTGGTAATAGTTTAACAAAGAAGAGCTATGTATGGATTAATTTTTTTAACAAAAAAGTTAACTTTGGGATGCATATGGAGAAAAACGGCAAGCACAAGATGGAACATATATATATATATATATATATATATATATAATGGATTTGAGCATGAATAAATAATGTAAGACAATATAAATTTGCAAAAATTTGAAGTCAATCTTGTATTCCTGAGCTTTTTTATAAGCAAAAGTTTAATTAAAGATTCATTGATAGGCGTTGTTTGGCTTATTATGGGCATAGTTGAAGGTGGTGGAGATGTTTTAAGAAACATTCTATAGGTACAAAAAAGAATGTCGGTCTATAACTCTCCAAACACACTCTCTCTACATTTTTATATGTGCTATGAAGAATGGCATTTCCAAGGAAAGCTTTGTTTGGCACGCGAGAACACTATTTTTTGGACAAAGAAAAGAGTCAAAGAGAGAAAAGAAAATCCCGAGAAGAAAATCAAAGAAAGTAAGCTATTATGATATCTTTACGATAATTGTACTTTTGGTAATGCTTATTTTCGTGTTTAGTAAAACCTATACTCTACCTTTTGTTAGTTTCATTGCATGTATGGGGAATTGTAAATTTTATACTATCTTTTATGTCTTCTTCTGCATTTTTCAAATCTATTTTCCTATCATGGAAATGATAAAATCATACAACAACTCATAGTGGGGGAGAGTCTTCCAAAAATGTCAATAATTTTTAAGGCCACTAAATTGAAGTTACCTATACACAAAACACTATTAGCAGTATAATGAAAGCGCTGTACGTTTAACTAAAGCACATTGTTTGAATCATGACGTTATGAACGAAAAAAATTGGGTTGAGAGTGTCGCCCTCTTAATAGGTCTCTGCAGTACCAAATCTGAATTAGTCAGCACCCGCAATCAGATGTTCGAAGACTTGGTAGAATTAAAAAAGAAAAGAGTATTTGTGAATTTTATCTCTTTTAAATTTTATGGAAAAAATTTATTTAACATTAAAATAAAGTTGAAAATTTAGTTAATTTAATAAAACTATGTTTTACTAAAAAAAATAAAGTAAAATAAACTAAGTGTTAGCCCACGTTGCAAATAAATATGGGCTTGGCCCAATGGGCTTATCTTACGACCCAAGATTCATAGTGATATTTCACACATGCAGGTGCGGTAGGTCATTGAATATGGGTCTGTGACCTTTTTCTTTGACCTTTTTTTTTAATCATAGCTCTATATAATATTTTTTGACTCCATATGACTATAGGTCTGACTCGGTCATTGCACACATATAATCCTAATTAATACCTTTATAATTATACCTATAGTATTTATTACTCGTTTATCCGGACAAGAGTTAATATATATTTTCTTAACAACCGGTACACGCAGGCACCCAATTAGAATGTTAATAGGTTGGTTAGTAGGGACGGAGCTCTTGTGCGGATCAAATTTGGACAATTTGGAGCACTGAGAAGATTGTTTACCACCATGTCATCTGCACTTCTTAAAAAAAAAGTTAGTATGTTGAATTTGAAACGAGTATTTTCGAATGTGTGCGGTGCATGCTATTCTTCCCTGAAATCTACAGCTAATATTCCATTACACTCTTCCCGCTGTCCGTCATCCAAACCATATGATATGGATGTTATGATCATACATATTAAATTTTGAATTTTCAATCTTATTTTCTAAAAGTTTTTCACTAAATTAATCTAGTTGTCTTTAGCCTGAAGAGATAAGAGATTTTGAATTTTCAAAATCTGTTTTATTGAGGTTTTGAAATAAAATTTTGAATATAAATTAAGAAGCAGTCTACACGATATGAGGGAAATATTTATGTGAGTTTTTTTATTTATGCATGATAAATTTTTTGCAAAAGCTGTGTCCCGCTCGACCCTTCAACTATGACCCCTTATGCTTAGATTGCGGACATAAATATTTGAATTTAAAATCACACACTTAGGCACGCTTCTATTTTCCGTTCTCCAGTGTTACCGCCGATAAGTTGAAAGATTTGGTAATGATACAAGCAAGTCAGTCGCATAATGCCTGGGCTAAGGTTTTGGTTACTAATGGAAGCAAGAGCAGGCAGTTACGGTTCATTACTTTATTTACAAGAAGAAAAACAGCCTTTACTTCCCGTGTCAAATGATACATAATCTCCAATTGGATATGAACCTTATTATTTATATTTGTAGAGCCATGGTTGCAAAGAGATACTCATAACTGATGAGAAAAAATTGCACTTCAACTCAAATTCCATTCTTGGAGTGTAGGATATATAAACCTGTTTTTGTCATTTTTCTTTTTAAATATAAAATCATTTCAATTTAAATTTTATTTTATAACGCATAACTCCGCACATAAGAGACATTTACTAGGTTTTTATGTGTTGCACATCTAATTATTTGTTATTTAATTTATAATATATAATATTTGTTAAAATATGTTATTTTTGTCCTTTTAGTTTTGAAAATAGACTATTTTACCTACATATTTTGTTTTTTTTTTTTTTTTTAAATTAAAATCATATTTTCTTTTTTTTTTTAATTCTCACATGCATTCTTCACACATTCACTACAACATAAAGAACTAACTTCTTTATAAAAAAAAAAAAAAAGACAAACTTATCAATTTCTGTAAAAAAATTATCAATTTTCTCCATTTTGTAACGCAAACTGAAATAATAAAAAAAGTTCCTAAAATAGGAACATGTGTTAATATAATTCATATTAACTAATAAATATTAAATTAAACTCTTAATTAATTAAAATTTATTTGAAATATAAAGTTATTCAATCAAATTTATAATTGAAAAACAAGTTAGATAAAAATGTTACCCTTCACTCTAATAGATAGATGTAATGCAACGCAACCATACTTTTTGGTGGAAGGTACTATATATTATGTAGCTGATTCATAAAATTTCCATTTTTTTTCCAAATATGAATTCTCGTGGGAGCATTGTTCTTCTCAATATATAGAATTGTTTTGTCATATATAATTATTTTTTAAATAATTTGGAATAGTGAATATCCTACGCAGACCCACCTCACTATGATATGGACATTTATATCTATGGAAACCCATTATCGGTTGTGGAAGATTCTATTATATATGTAGCTAATTGATTCATAATATCACAACTTACCGATAGTTTCTAAAAAAAGTAGATAAAATGGATTCTCAATCGTGTCTGAAACTTCCGGTTAAAGATTAAAGGAAGGAAAAAGGTGGTGGGAGAGAAGATGGGTGCTTTGTGGCAATTTATGATAAAATTCCTCATCAACTTCAAAAATGCTGCTGTATATAGTAATTTAGAACAATTATTTGATCTCCCTCCTAACATTAAAAAGAAAAGTTACCTAATTTTGGGTATCTTGGAAATGCTCTTTGAAAGCTTGGGAATCTATCATGCTACAACTCTACAATCAGCTCAGTACTTCACTAGTCTCATGTGGCCTAATGGGAATCACTATTTCTGTTACGTATATATTTTTGGTTCATTTTATATTTAGATTGAGTCAGTTTTTATGCCATCCATTCCGTTAGTATCATCATATAGAGTCAATTAAAATTAACCCTTACTTTCATGAAAAATCTTCACCCTTTATTTTTACAAAAAGCATTCAAATTCTATATATTTGTATGTCTAATTTATAATGAAGAATCTAATTTTTTTAAAACTGAAACTTGAATTGAGTTTGCACAGACAGCAAATATAATTGAGATGATGTGATTTGCATATAAAAAGGCAAAAAGTTAGGAGTTGGACTTGCAACTCTCTATAGCTTTACCATTTTGAACTCATATATAAAAGATACAGAGAATCTTACATTTCAATTCATTTAATTGACCTCAGATTCTTGATCTTTGTACTTTCAAACTTTTTACCCTTGTGACAGGAGATCTGGTATTTAAAACAATGGTGGAATACTTAAAAATTGCAGCAGAGCTAGAGGAAACTGTGAAAAACAATGGTGTTTGATGGATATGGAGTGACATCCTTGTACGAGTCCCATCAAGAAACAACTGCTTACTCATTTCGAATGAATTCATATAGGGGTGAGAAGGATGAGTCTTGTTTGGGAGCCCAAAGTCATACAACTGTTTTGCATCAGAATCAAATTAATGGGTTAGAGATCCGAACTAAGAATGGTCAGTCGATTAAATTCGACCCTTCATCACCTTCATCCTATGTTGTCATGGTTGGAGATGCTCTTTTGGTATATAATCATAATCAAACATTATATTTACTTATAAAATTTTGAAAATGAATTATGAATATTGGTATTTTATTAATTAGGTGTGGAGTAATGGCAGAATACACAATCCATTTCATAGAGTGATGATGAGAGAAAGCAAAGCTCGTTTTAACTGACTCCTTCCGATGCTTTAATTGCGGACGTATAGATTGTTACTTTATTTATAAGTAAAAAGAAAGAGCAGCCTCACTTTCGGCCAGCTCACGATCACACAAGCTCCTACTGTGGATACCACGTTTGATTGTCACCAACATTTTTTATTTTATTGACCGACTCTACTATATGTAAAGATTAGGATGTTATCTAAATAAATTTAGAGTACACTCTATATCTCACGTGTCAAATAATTCATGTACAAGAATATTTGGTGTCCGTTTTGATTTTTAATGAGCACTAAAATGTCATTGAAAATACAATTAGAAACACAAATGATATATTTATATGTGGATTTTTTATTTTTAAATAATAAATTTGTTTATCATATTTCTAATAAAATATATTTCTGGGGCCATTTAAGTATTCTTGTTTTTCACATCAGTTTACACAGAAATCAAATTCAAGATTTACTGTGGACCAAATAGATAAGAAACTGATAACAAAGAAAAATAGTGATAAAATATCCGTTTCTTGAAAACAGGAAGTTTCCAGGAAGGATATTCTTGTCAATATGTACAACCGTTTTTGTCATTTTTCTTTTAAAACTAATGTAATTTAAATTTTTTTATAAAATTTAATTTGGAAAGTAACGCAGAACCACCTCGCAATGATCTGGAAATTTTATACTATTTATATGTCTCCAATTTTCAGTTACCGAAGCTACTAAGTATATATATAGCTGAGCTGATTGATAAATATCACGTCTCCAGAATATATCAACCAAAGTTTACCAAAAAATAAAATGGATTCTGAACCGTGTCTGAAACTTCCTGTTGTGGATTTATCGGGTGAAAGATTAAAGGACAGAAAAAGCTGGTGGGAGAGTACGTGCAAGCAAGTAGTATGTGCACTTGAGGAATATGGGTGCTTTGTGGCTATTTATGATGGAGTTCCTCTTCAACTTCAAAATGCTGTATTTAATTGTTTAGAAGAACTATTTGATCTCCCTCCTAACACCAAACAGAGAAATGTTTCTGAAATACCTTATTTTGGGTATCTTGGAAATGCATCGGTACGACCGCTCTACGAAAGCTTGGGAATCTATCATGCTACAACTCTACAATCAGTTGAGGACTTCACTAATCTCATGTGGCCCAATGGGAATCACCATTTCTGGTACGCAATCTCATTTCTTATCCTTTACTTTCAAGCAAACACCCTTTACAAAAATCAATCAGACCTATGTTTAAAGCATTTTATGACAGGAGATCTAATATATAAATTCTGATTGATTAAAATTTGTTTTGACATTTTGTAGTAAAACAATGGTGGAATACTCAAAACATGTAGCAGAGCTAGAGAAATTTGTGACAAGAATGGTGTTTGATGGATATGGAGTAACACCCTTGTACGAGTCCCATCATGAATCCACTACTTACCTTCTTAAAATGAATTCATATAGGGTTCCTCAGAAGGATGAGTCTTGTTTGGGAGCCCAAAGTCATACAGACAAGAACTTCTTAACTGTTATGCATCAGAATCAAATTAATGGGTTAGAGATCCAAACTAAGAATGGTCACTGGATTCAATTCGACTCTTCATTACCTTCATCCTATGTTATCATGGCTGGAGATTCTCTCTTGGTAACCATCAAACATATATTGATTTATGAATAAATTTAGAAAATTAATTATGAATGATTTGTGTTTATGCTTAGGTATGGAGCAATGGCAGAATACATAATCCATTTCATAGAGTGGTGATGAGAGAAAGCAAAGCAAGATACAGCCTTACTCTGTTTTCGTACCAGAAAGATTTAATCAAAGTTCCAGAAGAGTTAGTTGATGAAGAACATCCTCTGCAATTTAAGCCATTTGATAATATTGGATTCATGCATTTCGTCAGCTCAGAAGTGGGTCGCAAACAGGAGTCTGCTCTAAAAGCCTACTGTGGTCTTTAACTTTTTAAGCACATCTCATAGTTGCTTGCTTCTGGCATCTATAGTTTTTATGGTTCTTCTAATGTTTCTGTCGAATAAGCTATAGTTGTTCACTAAAACATACATATATTGGGGAATAGACTTGGATTCGAATCTTCGTTCCCTTAACAGTTGTGGTTTAGAATTATTGAAAAAGTGAACACTTGAATCTTGTTGGGTATTCAACTAGAAATTGGATTGAATTGGTGAAGATTACCTCTAAGTAGGCATTTTTGCTAGCACATATACAAGTAAAACATCCAAAAAACTTGATTTTTAAAATAGATAGCTTAAGCTATATAGCACTTATTTAGTGAGATTAGTACATATTTCTAAAAATTAATAAAATAGCATATTTTTTATACAAAATTCAAAACTGCTCCGAATATATATACACCAATATATATACTGGTATACATACTAGTATATTTGATTTACCAATATGTATATACTAGAGTATATATATTTTAATATATATAGAGTTGAGGAAGGGCGGAAAAAAAAAAGTGGTGACGAAGTTGGGTTGTATGATGGCTGTTTCAGAATATATATACTAGTATATATACTAATATATATACCAAAACTATCTCGAGGTATATATATTCGTATATATTCTGATATATATACCAGTATATATATTGATATATATGTCAGTATATATGGATTATATATACGGTATATATTAATCAGTAACCGAAAACATATAAAAGTATATAAACAACTGAAAACATAACAAAAACACATGAACAGTATATATACTAATATATATACTAGTATATATGGACTATATATACAACATATATTAATCAATAACTAAAAACATATAATAGTATATATATAATAACCGAAAACATAATAAAAACGCATAAAATAGTATATATGCCAGCATATATACTGATATATATACTGATATATATACTAATATATATAGCACTATATATGAACAATATATAATAATTTGTGAAATCTATATGTGATTTTGTGTAGAGTATATATGGTTTATATATACTGGATTAAATATCATTTTTTGTGGTGCATATGTCAGTATATATAGTCCATATATATATATATTAATATAGAGGATATATATATCAACTCTAGAATAGAAAACAAAAATAGGAGCAGTAATATTTGATTGATTTGATGAAGATGAGAAACAGGAACTTAACATTTACAGATTTTGAAACAACAAATTTCTCAATTTAAAAAAAAAAAAATCATTAACTTCTGAAACACAAAAAAGTGGGAAAATTGACGAATTTTAGGAGAAATATGGAAAAGTCTATAAAATTAGAGATTTCAATTAAGAGCAACAATCTCTTTCAGATGTCAAATTTTTTCAGAATTAATGATTAATTTACTGAAGGCAAGAAATTAGAGGAAAGTAAGAGTTAGCAATTTCAATTCAGTGGAGCAACAAATTTTAATTTTAAAAGCAATTCTCTTTCACAAATCATAGTTTTTATGAAGAAATTTGAGAATTTGTAAAGAAATCTGGTAGGAAAAGAGAGAAGAAAAGTTAAAAAGAGAGGAGGAGAAGATGAAAAATATGCAGAAGAAGAAAAATAAGGAAAAAGAAAAAAAAATGTAAATGAGTTTATTTATTTAGAATCTCCACAAAAAATATTAAAGTTCAAACTATGCGCTTCCTCTTTAAAATATTACTATAGGGTCGGGTGAGTTGGGCGAAGATTTTGATATCAACTTAAGACGACTTTGCTTAAAAAATATATGTTCCGGCAAAATTCCATTTCACATCTATCTTGTAAACAAAATTTAGAAGGGAAAAAGAAACGATATATGGGTTCTCCGTCGTCTCTGAAACTTCCTGTACTAGATTTTTCCGATGAAAATTTGAAGCCCGGAAATGGTTGTTGGGAGTCGACATGCAAGGAAGTTGTGCAAGCACTAGAGGAATATGGGTGCTTTGTTGCTGTTTATAAGAAATTTCCTCTTCAACTTCATGATGCTGTATTCAGTTCTTTACGAGAATTATTCGAACTCCCCGTTGAAGTAAAAAGCAGAAATGTTTCAGAAAGACCATTCTTGGGTTATCTTGGAAAAACACCCATCCGACCAATCTTTGAAAGCTTGTGCATCTATCATGCTACATCCCCACAACCAGTTCATCATTTCTCCGATCTCATGTGGCCTAATCATGGAAATCATCATTTCTGGTAGGTTTATTACGGTTGTGTTCATATAAAAGTGCTAGTGTGAGATCTGTAACAAAACAATTCTTACTGGTTGAAATTTTGTTTGTAGTAAAACTGTGTTGGAATGCACAAAACAGGCTGCAGAATTAGAGGGAATGGTTAAGAGGATGGTGTTCGACGGATATGCAGTAACCTCCTTGTACGCGTCCCATCATGAATCCACCACATACCTACTTCATATGAATTCATATTCAGTTCCTCAGAACTATGAGACTTCTTTAGGCCTCGAGAGTCACACAGACAAGAGCTTCTTAACTGTATTGCTTGAAAACCAAGTGAATGGGTTGGAGGTCAAAACTAAGGATGGTCACTGGATACAGATAGACTCTTCATCGCCTTCATCCTTTGTTGTAATGGCTGGCGATGCTCTCCTGGTAAGCATACAATATATCAATATCCAAAAATAAATTTCCTTTTTCATTTTACTGTAATCAAGCTCTGATTCTATGTGTTTGGTCAGGCATGGACTAATGGCAGGATACGTGCTCCATTTCACAGAGTGGTAATGAGAGAGAGCAGGACAAGATACGCTATTGCGCTATTTTCTTTCCAAAAAGGTATGCTACAAGTTCCAGAAGAGCTAATCGATGAAAAACATCCTCTACAGTTTAAGCCATTTGATCACATTGGATTGGTGCGTTTCTACTACTCAGGAAGGGGTCGGAGACAAGAGTCTGTTGTAAAAGCCTACTGTGGTCTTTAACTTTGAAGCGAATTCCTTAGTTACGTGTTCTATTGCTATATTTCGACTTCTAGTGAAAGTGCACGTACGATAAGTTAACACATGCTAAATAATGTAAAAGTTCCTGTTTTACAAGGAATGGAAATTTCAACACTCGCATCTTGTGGTTCACATCCCATTGCTTCAATTGTTCTTATCGAGTACTGGTAAACATCGTAGCAGAGTATCAGCTGCAAGCTCCAATTCTTGTTCTGAGATTGTTAATGGAGGTACCAGCCTAACCACATTTCCTTTCCCAGCAGTTAATATTAAAAGACCTGCGTTCCGACAGGCATCTACAAGTGGTGAAGCGGGTACATCCATTTCTATACCTAATATAAGTCCTGCTCCTCGTACTTCTTTCACATGCGAGTTTCTGCCAAGCTTCTGAATTAAAATTTCTTTGAAGAACTGGCCTTTCCTAGTGACGCTTGACAAGAAACCAGGACTTGATATTTTATCTAGAACAGCAATAGCAGCACTGCAAACGAGGGGTCCGCCAGCAAAAGTGCTTCCGTGTTCTCCATACTTCATGGCAGCTGCAACTCTTTCAGTCATTAATGCAGCTCCAATGGGAAGGCCTCCAGCAAGAGGCTTGGCAATGGTCATTATATCCGGGACTACATTGTATGCTTCATGTGCCCAAAGAAAACCAGTTCGGCCCAAGCCACATTGAACCTGAAAGCAGAAAGTTTTAACTGGTGCCCTAAGAGAACAAAGACAAGCATACCTAAATTCTTCAAAACAGTCATAATGTAAATTTGACAGGATGACAAAGATCAGGATAGATGATCATTGTGCCAGATTGTAAATTGAAACAGGAACACTCTTAACAAAAAAAATGCCTATTATGTGGTCCATACCCTGAGGATCTAATTCTTATATATTTAACAGTGAGCAAGAAAAGAAAAGATTACTACATTCATTGGAGCAATTATCCCTCTGCTTCTTCAACTAAACCTAAAGTTTGAACCATGCCGAGAACAAATAGAATACTGTAATCACCTTTCATCTGGCAAGAAGCACACACATGCATACATACACACGTTTTTAACGTTGTGTTAGCAACGAGTTTCCGGAAAGGTAAACTTCTTTCTTACTTGCATATTACCGAATATGGTAAAGGAAAATTTAATGCAACTTCAAAATTGAATCTTGAAGTTCGTCCAAATGATACACCTTCTATAGGATATCCCAGCAATTTGTTTTAAGATTCATTGGATATCGTAGCAATTTGCTTTAAGATTAGTTGTTGTAATTTAGATTGTCAAGATGCCATCCAAACAAGATCTTTCACACTAACATATCTAAGTTTTTGGTTTATGATAACATTGAAGAGGCAAGAGAGAGAAGACTACCTAAAATAGATCATCGAAATTAACCTATATAAAATTGAATAAGTTGATTAATGAAATTGGATCTCAATCAATCATCAGCAATAGGAACAAGCCTTGAAAGTTAAAAAGCTACTGACCTCATCAAAAACAAGGAGAGACCCAGCTTCATCGCAAGCACAGCGTAAGGATTGCAGAAATTCCTTTGTTGCACTATAAATGCCACCTTCACCTTGGATAGGTTCAATGAAAACAGCAGCAATTTTCCCACGCTTAATAAATTCCCTTGCAGCTTCAATGTTGCCATATTCCAGAAAAGTAACTCCAGGCATGACAGGCTCAAAAGGGGAACGATAATGCTCTTTGCTTGTCAAAGCAACAGCACCCATAGTTCTTCCATGGAAGCTATTGGTAAAAGAAATGAACTCTGTTGCAGGCTTTTTCTCATCAGGATGGGATACCCTCTGAAATTTCCTAGCAAATTTGATAGCAGCTTCATTTGCTTCTGTTCCAGAGTTTGTGAAAAACACACGATCAGCAAAGGAAGAATCCACGAGACGTTTTGCAAGCTCTACCTATAGCAACATCATATCTACCATTAAGTAACTTGCAAAAAAACAGAGAACACATAACACTAACCCACTATATTAATTAAAAGCCTTAATCTAATACTGCAAGATGCAAAAACAAATTTAAAAAATCAAGAAATACTACTATGAAAAGAAATTTAAACAGCATATATACCAATATACTACAATTTCCAAATACATTGAAAAGTAAATAGAAATGAGAAAACACAAAGGGGGAAGAAAAGTATTACCTGAGGAATTGAATAATAGATATTGCTAACATGCGTAAGCAAATTGGCTTGCTCTATTACTGCTCGGACCCAATCAGGATCGCCGTGGCCGAGAGCGTTTACCGCGATCCCGGAGGTACAGTCCAAATACTCTCGCCCTTCAGGATCGTACAATTTACAACCATCGCCACTGGAGAGGACTAGCGGGTTCCTTGCATAAGTTCCTACCAGCAATTTTGCTTCCATCTCCATCACTTGTTTGCTCTTCCAATTCAGTTTCACCGAATCCGGCGGCTGCACGTCCACGTTAAGACATGCGCAGGTATTGAACGAACGACGGCGATCTACTGTCGGAGGAGAAAGAGAATTCGGACGGTTGAGAAAAAGCTGCATTGAGCTCATTTTGAAGAGATTGATTTCTAGTTTAATTGAATCAGGTGTCTACGGGGGTGAGCTTTTGTAGGGAGTGAAATGATTCGATACGCAAGAAATAATAGAGAAATGGATCAATTCGATTCGAAGACAAGAAACGATTTTAGGAGGATTTTAAAGTTCTGATTGAGATTTGGGTAGCTCGAAAGGAGAGGTAGGTAGGGTTTAAGACTCTTCTTTGATTCAAACCGCAAATTACAGTTGAAATAGGGGAAAATTACTATTTTATTTTATTTAGGTAGTTGGATATATTAAATCGATTTGTGAGTCGAGCCGAGTATTGTGTTACTCGAGTTCGGTTCGTGTTAAATTTCACGAGCTCGAGTTGAACTCGTGTTTGAGTTCTAAGAGAAAGTTCGACTCGAGCTCGTTTGGAAAATTGAAAGCTCGAGCTTGGCTCGCGAGCTTAATTCATTTTGATGTTCACAAGCTTGATAATTTTATGTTGCTATTCGAGCTCGAGTTTGAGCTTGTATATAAGCTCAAATTCGAGCTCGTTTTGAGCTCGAGTTTTATCACAAGTAAGTTCGAGCTCGAGCTCGTTTCCTGCTGCTATTCAAACTCGAACTCATTTACTACTACTATTCAAGTTCGAGTTTATTAAGAATTAGTAAAAAATTAAGAAAATTTATTTTTAATGTCATTTCAGTGAGTAAATGAAAATAGCAATTTAAATGAAATAGAAACGAAATAGCAAAAAATGAAGTGGGAAGACCGGTGACTTGGCTGAAACATATTTCTTATTTTGGTATCAAAACAACGTCATTTTAATAGGCTCGCGAGCTTATTTAACGAGCAACTCGCAAGCTGACGAGTCTATCAAATGAGTTAATCGCGAGCCTTTTTAAATGAGTTGTTCGCGAGCCAACTCGTCAGCCTAACTGCTCAGCTCGTTTATTAAACGAGTCCGAATATTCGGCTCGTTTATTATCAATCCGAGCTCGAGTCAAACTTTTATTGAATGAACACCGAGCAATTTGACTAGTTTGTTATTTTAAATTTTCCGTTAATATATTTTTTATTATCCCAAAATACCCGTGTGTTATTGTCTTCTTCCCCAAACTCTCTCTCTCTCTCTCCTGCCAAATCACAGATTTCCTATATTTTTCCTGCAAATTCTTACTAACCCAACAAAGGCCAAAAAATATTGGTTGATGGGTTTGGATCTGATCTCATTTTGTTTATCTTTTCACCACAGCAAAATCTCTGTACTATACTTTTTCTCCCAAAAACACTATTACGGCGACAGCTTTTGCATTCAAGCTCCTTTCAATCCTCCGTACCGTAACCATCTTTTGCATATGAACCTTCACGGGCTGCACTAAAATGGGTTGCTTCCCATGTGAATGAAAATGGATCTGAAGAGTTGTTAAACAATTATGTTGATTTCAAGAAGGTGATTTAAGTGGAGATTCTGATGATGCTAATATAGCACACCACATGGCCATTATTAGCATCCATTTTTTTTTTGGCAAAGAGCCAATCGACGATGATGACGGTAAACTAAATGAGAATAGAGCTCATAAGCTATTTGGCATTTTGTTTATTTTTTACAGCACTACGATTGTTTCTCATTTGACCAAAGGAGGTAGGGAGGAGGGTAAAAAAGTCTTTTTGAACAATTTTTTATTAAAAAAAGTCATCTTCATAATGGTTTTTTTTTTTTTTTTAACAAAAGGATTAAAATAACTTTTTCTATATAAAAAAGAAAAAAAGAACTTTAAAAGATACATAACTACTACAAATTAACTCACTGGTGAAAGTGAGTGTAATACACTCTTCGTATTAAAAATAGTAAATTAATTAAAAAATTTGAAAATTAATTTAAAAACATATCTTAAATTAAAAAAATTAAATTCACCTTTTATTTGTATAATTTTTTGATAATTATTTTTTTCAAATATTTATTTATATTATAATATTGTGAACATTTTTCATTATAAAAATTAAAAAAAATATTAAATACCAAAAAGTTTATAATTTATATTAAAAGTATATTAAATTATATTATTTTAATAATATTCAAATTAAAAATTCAAAAATTAACAAAAAAAAAAAACCTGTGGAAAATCTATAGAAAAATATTCTAAGAAATTTTGTACAATAATTGTTTAATTCATGTTCTACATATTTTATTTTAAATCCACAATAATTATTCATTATATGTTTAATATCTATTACTAGAAAATTTTAAAATTTTTTTAAAGAAATTTCAGTATAATGCAACAGCCAAGCCCACAACCCATGAGCTGGCCCGATGGGCTGCCATGGTTTGAGGGCAACGATTGTTAGCTGGGAAAGCTTGGCGATTCTAGCAACAGTCATGGCCCCGACAATTCTAGTGGTTAGGGTTAGTAGTTCGACCCAACAGTTAATCGGAAAAAGAAAATTAGTTTCTAAAGGATTGAACGGTTTTTGCCGGTTACGAGTTGAACTGGATCACAGTTTAAGGAGAAGTTGAACCTAAACTGGATCATCCTTAAACGATTCTTAAAATTTTTTTAAAGAAATTTCAGTATAATGCAACAGCCAAGCCCACAGCCCATGAGCTAGCCCGATGGGCTGCCACGGTTTGAGGGCAACGATTGTTAGCTGGGAAGGCTTGGCGGTTCTAGCAACAATCATGGCCCCGACAATTCTAGTGGTTAGGGTTGGTAGTTCGGCTCGACAGTTAATCGGAAAAAGAAAATTAGTTTCTAAAGGATTGAACGGTTTTTGGCCGGTTACGAGTTGAACTGGATCACAGTTCAAGGAGAGGTTGAACCTAAACTGGACCATCCTTAAACGATTCTTAAGGGCAGTCCCGGTAAACTGATGGGCCAAAACTGACGGATTTCGCGGGGCTAAGTCTAGCTTATGTACACAACCAGTACTAACCCTGGGTCTCTCCAACCTCAACATCTCAGTGTTTCCACCAAACCATAATGTCCATATTTTCAATGTATATTATAAATAAAATTTCAGGGGACCCAATAAATACCTTGAATCTAACGTGGCTACGTCCTTAATTCAAACCCCACAACCACAATTTTTTTTTTCTTTGCTGGGTTATAAGAATTTGCAGGAAAATATAAAAAATCTGGAATTTGGCAACAGAGAGAAGCACTGAGAGCAACACAAGTCCGACCAGTTTAAAGTCCGACTTTTTTTTACAATTTAATTTTGATATATTTTAGTGGAACAATATAATTAGCAAACCATATATTATACAGTCAAACTTTATAATTGAAGGTGTGTTTAGTTCAAAAAAATGTATAGTTGATTATTCTTTTGAAGTCAATTGGGCAGTTTGGTTGCGTAGGAACACTTGGAATAGAAATTGGGATGTGTTGCAAAATCTCTCATTGGTTTGACTCGAAAACGAGAGACGTGCGCGTTTGATCTCAGAGTGAATTTGA
This sequence comes from Croton setiger, assembly GCA_948099555.1. NCBI lineage: Eukaryota > Viridiplantae > Streptophyta > Magnoliopsida > Malpighiales > Euphorbiaceae > Croton > Croton setiger. Next base: position 6,833 of record CANUEY010002331.1, on the reverse strand, counting down.
CAACAAATTGTGCTGCAGTTAAACGGCATTATCAAACAATCATGCAGCAATATTTGGCTATATTAAAAAACAATGCTTTGCAATTTGTCATTCTCATCAAACACCAACCTACATGTCGTTCATTTGTTACAGTTGCTGTAACAAATGTTTACTAATGGCTTAAAAACTCCAGTAATATGCAATTATCACTGTCCACTCAAGGATAAATACATCCACAGTACAGTTTATTTAAACAAAACAATGATTGAACAATTACAGCAGCATACTTTACAAATTATAATCACAATGAAACCATTCCACTGCTAAAACTAAAGAATGATAGAAGAAACAACCGATAAAGAGAAGCGAACAAATCACGCAGAAATTCGCGCAAGCAAAATTAGAATTACCTATGTTTGTCTCTGCTGAGTTCAATACATCCATGACAAGTCTTGTCGGAATGATACATTTCTTGCAGCTCCTTGAACACCCCTTTCAGAAATTTGAGGACAATCTTCCACAATCAACAATTCCAACTTGTGTGACCCAATCAGAGGTTTTAACCCTTCATCTGTTATTCCCAGACACTTTCTTAACCGTAACATGCACAAGCAAGGAAACTGGCCTGCAAGCTGCAAACCATCATCACTGATCTCTTGGCATCTCACAAGTTCTAATGTTTCAAGAAACTGTGCTGTACACAGGGCTTCCATCCCGATGTCATTGAAGGAATACACGTGGTCGAGAGAAAGTTCCCGAATAGGGCACATCTGAACCAATTCAAGAATTCCATTTAAAGTAAATGACGAGAAGGATGGGAACTCCCCATCAGAAAAGGATATTCGTACAGATTCAAGCATTGGACAATTTTGAGCCATTGCTTTTAGACTTTCATCTGTTAATCTCAAGGGGTTGTTTAGCAGAAGCGGCAAAGAGAAATCAGATGGAACGCGTAGAGAAATTGCCCGAAGATTTCTTGATTTTTGGGCTAATCCTATTATATCACAGTCCCTTACCCCGACACACATGTCCAAATGAATCTTCTCCAAGTTTTTGCATTTTCCTAAAACACAAGCAAGGCCTCTACCTGGGCTAATGATGCAATTCACCAGGCTAAGCTCCAACATAGATTCACAAGGGACTAACTGCTTTTGCCAACGATCTACAGCTAACCGATCATAGACCTTCATGTATCTGTAATTAGCATCCACTTCAAACTGCAATTTTTTTATTTTTCGCCAGCTGGATCCTAACTTAATCAAATCACCCTCTCCAATCACTCTACAATTCTTAATTGAAAGGTCTTCAAGCATTTCAAGCTTGCCAAGATACTCCAACCACTCAACGCTAGTAACATTGAGACATCGGTTAAGGTGGAGAATTGTGAGTTTTTTGCAGCCTACAACAACAGATAATATGCCGCAACCAGTAATCCTTGGCGTGAAGTTCAACTTCAAGGCTGAAAGATTGAAGCAAGAAGCTAAATGGCGAAGACCCACATCAGTGATGAATGTACAATAGCTTAATGTGAGATCAATCAGAGATGGGCAGTTGTTAGATAGAATCACAAGCCCTTGATCATCTAATTGCTTTCCCAGCTTGGACATCCAACCAGAGTATGTTATTTCTAATCTTACCAAGTTAGGAAACCGATTGCAAAGGGAAGTCAGAGCTTGATTAGCAGGATCTAATCCACAGCCAAACCGAAGAGATTGGCGTTGTTCATTATCTATTTCGTAGAGACGTTTGCAGGCCAATGAAGCAGAGTTCCTATCAATAGTTTTCTTTACTCTACTCAAGATCTCCCAAACCAATTGGTCTGGTAAATTATCCATTAAATCAAAATTCTTCCAAGCCTAGACAAAAAAAAAAAAAAAAAAAATACAATAAACTCGATAAAATGATGAGGAAAACAATCCACATTCAAATATAGATTTATTTACAACAACATAATAAATCAATTCAAGCCAAAAAAAAAAAAAAACAATGCATAAGATATGAATGACACCTATAGAACAGAAACACATCCAGAAGCTTATATTACCAATTTTTTATTATCCAAAAAAAAAAAAAGATATATGGAAGTAAAAAATTCAAACATTAAAAATGATGCACCCATAAATTATCCTAACTAAGTTGGATATAGCATTCGGAGGGAAAAAATAAACAGGGATCCGCTGCGTAATTGATCTCCACGCAGAAGAACCCAGAAAATTAATTCGAACATAAACAGATAAAAATCAAACCGATCAAAATCCATTCTTCATATTTTATCTAATCATTTCCAATTGCTCAAATCCAGATAGGTATTGAATTCAAACATAAATTACAGAAACCCAGAAAGTATAGATGAATATCTAATCAAAATATCTTGAAATCTCATTCTCAAAAATTCAAGAGGATAGAATTTTTACCTCTAAAAGATAGAACAAGATCGACAATTAAAGGCGTCAACTTTGGATTTGAATGGGCACTGGGTATCCGGCGAAACTGATTAGTTTATCGTCGGTTTAAATATTGTAGCTATTACTTCAATCTTGAAGACCAATGTGGTATTTTACAAAAATATCCATATTCCTGGAATCCAATTTTAGATTTTTTAGTCTTTACCATAAATAAAAGAAGAACAAATATCATAAAATGGGTCCTACATGAAAATATTAAAATATCAAAGGACTGATATAAAAGAAGTTATTCTGTTGGTACTGATAGTTAGTTACAGTTGGAGACAAGGAATTCTTTTGAGATTAATGTGAAGATTGGATTGGTATAATAATAATAATAATAATAATAATGTAAAAAGGAGTCAAAATAACCCACAATTAAAAATAGTACTGTAGCAAAAACTTAGATTCAAAAGCCAGGACTACTTTGAGCATATAAAATTAGCTATAATTGATGTTCTTAGATCAATAACTATACCTACCCTGTTAAGATTTGACAAACCATTTCAAGCATCCGGAGGAAGAAGACGTGGTGTCATCAGTGAGTGTGCCTAACCAAGCAGGTGGCAACATCCCAGTCTGTCATGCACAGTCTTCAGCAATGGAGGCAACATCCCAGACACACCAGCAATTGGTCCTGCACCTGCACCTCCCTCTCCACCATTGTTCCAGATGCTAATCTTGGGCTGAAATCCATTCGCTGCTTGTGCATTAATTTTTGCAATTTCTTGGAACATATTCGTCTCAAGCATTATGTAATCTCTAAATGCTGCATAGTTTCCACCGAAATGTTTCATAAGCGTTCCCAAATAAACTCCTTGAGCTACTGCCATAAGTTCGATCGCTTCTGCCTCTTTCTTCTTCGCATACAACTCTCCTTCCGCGGCTTGTTGGCGAGCGTACAAGGCTGCATCTGCTATAGCTCTCTGTGCCTCTGCTTTCTTCTGCTGTTCATACTGAACTGCATCTGCTTCTCTTTGTTTCCTGCACAGCTCCAAGTCTGCCTTTTGCACCTATAGTTACAAAAAATGGTGACTTTGCAAATTGAATAATCAATTACAAGAAACCCCAAAAATACTAAATCAATATTTGCAAAGAAGGGTCAAATTTTTAGTACTAAATACCTGAATAATACTCCACAGTAGCCTTACCCTGCAGCTCAGCTTTAAGTTTCTCAGTCTGAGTCAAAGCATTCTTCTTTTCCACTTCAGATTACAACTCAGCTTGTCTTATAGCCACGGCTTTGGTAGCCTCAACTTGAGCCAACTGAGAAGCCTGAGAGCCCACTCTGCCTTCTTATTATATATATAATAAAGTTGAGCTTCTTTCATGAAATCCAACCATGGACTACACAAATCTATTCCACAAAAAGAGTTGAGAAGCTATCTAGTGGTTCCGAGGCGGATGTGTTTACATGAGAGGTGATCACTTATTGTGTGAGTGGTCATGAGTTAAACGTATGAAAAATATTTAAGTGGTAAAAAATGTACTAATCTCAGTACACCCTAAAAAATCAAAAAACATTCATTTTCATCTATGTGAAATTTATTAGTTTTTTTTTATTAAAATTTATTACTAAATTTAGATAGAAAAATAGAAATCACATAAAACTTAAAAAAAATTAAGTGTTACATTAAAAAAACACAATAAAAAATTATCTAATTAATAAAATACCGTATATCGTACAGACATAAAAATAATTTTCTAATTAAAACCAATAGGCCTAATTTAATATGTATGATAGTATTATATCTCCAAAAATTAGTATTGAGGTTATTTAATTAACACAACAAAATATCCTCAATAAAAACATTCTTCTATTTCATTTTTAGTATGATAATGCTTCGGTATTGGAAAATCTAATTCTATGTTAAGTCTTATACACCTTTTTATTTGGTAATATTGAATTTATCCCTATCACATTATGCATCTAACAAATATTTACTCTACATGATATTTTGAAGGAAATGAATATGTAAAAAAAAAAAAAAACTAATATACTTTAAATATATGTCATATATGTTTATATTAAAGTGAATTTTTTGAGCATTATAATTCCAAAGTTAATTATTTCTACAAAATAAGTCAACAGAGTATTAATATAACAATAAATTTTGTATAATATATTTGTTCCAAAACAATGCAATATTAGATATGTAATACATTTTTGTTAAATTTTTTTTTTCTCTCGACTTTTTTTTCTCAATAACTTTATAGTATTAAATTTTTTTCGCTAGCTATTTTCTATAGTAATATTTTTTTTTTCTTTTTGGGACATTATCAATGATTTGTTTCCTTGTTTATAAAATAAGATATATGGATCTATTCTTATTGGGGATAATTATTTTTAGGTCTCTGAAGTTTTATCTATCGTACTCTGAGATTTCTCTATTTTGGAAATTGTATCATCAAGTCCCTCGCGTTTTAAATAATAGACTCTCAGTTCCTTCTGTTCAGAAACGACGTTAGTCAACGGAAAAAGTCAACGATTTTTTCAAAATGACAAAACTACCCTTTGGTTTATTTGAATCGGATCATGGTTTATTTGAATCGAACCGGACTAATTAAATCTAAATTTTAAATCAAACCCTTATTATTATTAACCCTAAACCATCCACAGCCATCACCACCCTCCACCACTTCCACCATAACCACCGCTGTCACCCCCATCATTCTTCTCCCCATCCATCGCCGTCACCACCCTCCACCACCTCCACCATAACCACCGCCGTCACCCCCATCTTTCTTCTCTCCATTCACCGCTGTCACCACCTCCACTATCTCCCCATCCACCGCCGTGGGATTTTGATTTTTCTACCACTGATTCAAACAGTTTTTCTTTGGAAGTTGACCCTTTCATTGCTTACAAGTGTTCATGATGAATCTTTATTCTAGAACAAAAACAGTGATATATGATTATTGTTTCGTGTAGTTGATATGCAGAAAATAATGTGATTACTGATTAATTGTTAAACTGGTTGATATGTGATGCATAAATTCATACAGTATGGAGGCTAGCAAATAAGATGATACAGGTAAACATAGATTGAACTAGTATATATATAATAACAAGATTTTGGGCTAATAAAGGTAACAATAAAATTCATACATAAATTTATTGTTTATTTTAAGTTACAATTTTTATTAATTAATGATGTATAATTGATATAATTAATTAAAAATATAAAACTTTCCATTTTTACAGATATGACAAAATTTCTTATTAAATTTGTTACTAAATAAATAAATTAATATATTCTTATTATTTGGATGAAAAAAAGGTTAATATTCTAATTATAAAATATAATATTAATAAAATCTAATAAGATTTAGGGGTAAAAAATCTAAAAAAAATTAATTAAATATAATCATATTTCATTAGATCAGAAATATTCTAATATTCTAATTATAATATTGATTCAATCATTTATTTTGACAAAAATATAATACAAATTTTTCATTGAAAATTTAAAATGCACTTAAACTTAATAATAAAAACAAACATATAAAAAAAATTTATGGGCAAAAATATCAAAAAATAAAAATCTCTACATACATACAAAGTTTTTTAGTTAAATTTGAAAATTATTTTCAAATTATTGTTTTTAAATAAACTATACGTTTATTTGTGTTTACATTAAATGTGTCTCAATGCATTATTCTCTTTATCATTATTGAATTTTTGATTTTAAATATTTTAAAATATGAAACTTAATTAAAGAAATAAGTATTGAAATGGTAGGTTAGATAATCAAAATGGCATAAATAATAATAGCATTTTTATTGTCTAATTTTTAATATTAAAATATTAAATTAAAATAATATAGGTAAATTTGCTAATAGTAATAAAAATATTAAATTAAAATGGAAAGATAAATTTGCTAATAGTAATAAAAAAAATATTAAATTAAATAGTAATGAGATAATAATTTTAATGTCTTACTATTATTAAATAATGTAATAAGATAATAATTTTAAAATTAGAATTACTTTAAAACATGTCATATCATTATTATTATTTGTTTTGTATTTACACATATTTTCATAATTAAAGGGTTGAATAAAATGATTGTAACATAAACAATGATCTCATTTGATAATAATTATAATTTTGTTGTTTGGTAAGTCAAATTATATTTATGTTTAGTTACATTAATTAATGTATTTTTATTTGTTTTACTCGATACAATTTAATTGCTTCACTTTCAAACTTTAAAATTCAAATATGTTCTTTTTTTTTTTTTAAAATCAAATATGGTAGGACCTAAGAAAATAGAAATTTGATTTGAAAATCAATTGCAAAATTTTAAATTGAAGTTACATAATAATTTATATTTCAATTTAAAACTAATAATATTTTAATATTATTAAAATCAATTTAATTTAAACCGTTTATTACTAGTATTTTCA